>NCQV01091512.1:5058-26077 GCA_002740545.1 Lophocereus schottii | reverse complement strand
ATATATATATAGTCAAAATAATCGATGAATGTTAATTGTAGATAAAGTTAATATCGTAGTTTAGAAAAGTATACTTAAATGTATTGAAAAATATGAATAGATAGCATTTTTATGCATAACCATTGAAACTCGATAATTAAAACAACGTATGATTATCAAAGATACAATGTAAAGTATGACAAAGATAGTAGGTAGTAAAAATCATGCTAAATGACATGATAATAAGTTAATTTGTGGTGCCATTGATGAAGAATTCACATTCTCTTCTTGTACCTATATTAAAAATTAAGTTCTTAGTAATAATTTGATTAGCAATGATATAATGAAGATTACAATTATATCATGTGTACGTGATGTACCTAACATTAGTGTTTTGTAAGTAATACACCTCCTCCTTCCAACTAACTGGCACAATAAGAGTGATAGACAATTCTACTCATGGTATCATCGAGGTTTCATAATAAATACTCATGGTTTATCTATATAATTATTTATAATCTCATATACTGATAGATGACCATACGACTGTAGAGAATGTGTTATATATGAATCCAATTGTATTGTTGTATGCAAAATAGCCCGAGCATCCTTCTGAAGAATAATAAATTTTCTATAGTCTGTATGATCTCGCAATAAACTACACAGATTTACCGATAATTCATATAAAAGAATATAGTACATAATAATGTAAACTGTTCAACCAGAAATTAGTTAGTTTATACCCTTCATTATCTATTATTTGCTCCAAAATAAATGATTAAATTAGGATTTTAGTATTATTTTATTTATTTTGTAGGAATTGGAAAAAATTTGAAAAAAAAAATAGTGCTCAACTGATTAATAATGGATCAAGTGGACAAAAGAAGAAGAAGAAGAACCGGCCCAATAACCGTGGCACAATAGCCCCTTTCTCTTCCATTCTCAGCTCTTTTTCTCTATCTCTTCACACTACGCTTGTTCACCTTGTTCTTCCGCAATCTAGTCTGCGAGGCCCATTTGCGTGTCTAATACCAAGCTAACCTGAAGTCCCAGCTTCCCTTCTCTCTTTCTCTTCTCTCTCATAAGGGCCAGTTCTCTTCTTTTCCTTTCCTTGGCCCGCATGCGCCCGTTTTCCACATTGTGTGGGGGCCTGGATTGCCTTTCCAAATTGGCCTATTTTACCCCCAATCCAGCCCCATCTAAGACCAGTTCTTTTTCTTTCTTTCTTTCACTTAATTCACTTGTGCTTGGACGTGATATTCAACCCTCCCTCCCTTTTTCTTTCTTTGCTTTGCAACCCAGAAAAACCCAACTCCGCCTTCTTGGCGTGCTGGTGCTTCATCATCATCATTCTTGTTTTCAGTTGTAGATTTAAACTGCAAAATTTTGTTCAAGATTCAGAATTTTACTAGAACTGACTTTTGATTTGTTAAGATTTAAGGTCAAGCGATAGTTGCAAATTCAAGTTCGTATTTTTCGCGCATTGGCAGAGGTTTAGTCTGGCCTATATTCGAGTTTTCGATACTGATCATTCTTTGGATAACTGGATTCTCTATTCGGTTCATATATGCATTTAGATCCATATTTTCATTCCAGGTCAGAGCTGAAGAGAGTTGGAGGTGAAGAGGTTGAGCTTAATTTCTCTGCTGTTTATTAAGTTCTCTGTTTGTATTTCAGTTATCCAAGTTTGACTTTACTTTGCATAATTTGGCCATAATTAAAGTTAATGGTGATGGATAGCCAGGGTAAGTTTCTTCTTGATATTGATATTCCAGTGTAGCATTTGAAATAATTGGCTGCTAATTAACTAAGCCTTGACAATTTAATTCAATTGTATCACATTTAATTTTATAACAATCTAATTTCGTAACACATCCGTGAGGATTGACATCTGTACTTGCTACAACGATCAACCATACACTTGCGAAATTCACAACATAAATACGAACCATCACAATACATTTGCAAGTTCTGTCTTTGACTAAGGCGATATCTTCATTGGGAAGATCGTAATTTTCTTCCTCTTATTTATAGGATGGTTTGTGAGGAAATCAGATACCGGTATTCCTTTTATATATTTTTGTGCTTGGAACTCCAAATGGAATTCAAAGAGCATCAATGTCCATCGTGAAATTCCCCGGGAAGGATAGAGTGAGGCATAAGATGTTTCAGTGGATCTGCTTTGGCTATGACCTTGACACTTTTATTGAGCATATAGTGACCTAATTTCTTTGTAGCCCAGATGAGACCTAGGCACCTTTTTTCTTTTTGATCTGGGTATATTAGGAAATCAAACTTGTTCATATATTATATAGTATCAATATTATTCTTCTAATATTTTCTTTCCTTGGATTTGGGTAGATTTGGCTAGTTTGTATCAATTTCCATTTATTATTTGGGGTTTCCTATTGATTGTATTCTGATTCTTTGATTAATATAAATATTGCAACTGAGAAGAGCAGTCACAGAGCGAGAATTCTCCCTCAATTGCACATTTTTTTATGGCATTAGAGCTTCATAACACTATTTAATAAGCCTCTATTTTTTTAAAATTGATATGAGTGGAGAAGACAAGAGAGATATCTCCACACAAATACAAACACTGAATATGAGTGATCCAAATTCACTATATTATTTGAGTAGTGCACATCATCCAGGGAATATAATCTCACCCATCACACTTAATGGGAGCAACTATGCTAATTGGGTGCATATAGTGTCTAATGAACTAAAGTCTAAGGAGAAGTATGGCTTTGTGGATGGAACTCTAACCAAGCCTGCAAACAAGAATCCAGGTATTCATACCTGGGAGAAAAACAATTTGATGGTCATTACATGGTTATACAATGTCATCGATAAGAACTTGCATTACTCAATCACTTATGCAGAAAAAGCAAGTGAAATCTGGACTGATCTGAAGAAGAAGTATTCACAGACTAATGAAATTCAGGTTCACTAGTTGAAGCAAGAAATCAGACTTACTAAAAATGGTAGTCTCACAGTGACTGAGTACTTTACCAGGCTCAAGGAGTTACAGGATGAATTGGGAGCATATATTCAATTACCGACATGTAGCTGTACCAAAGAATATAATTTCGCCAAGCATCAGGAGTCAGAGTATGGGCCTCGACATGAATCAGTTTGGCGTGATAAGATTGAACATTCTTGCAATCGAGCCTTTGCCCACTTTAAATCTGGCCTATGCTATGATACTTAGGGAAGAAAGGCAACAGAGTTTGATTCAAGGGGTTGATGCATGTTCCACCATTGAAGAAGCTACCTTTAAAGCCGTAGCTGTTGGAAAGATGAGGTAGTGATCGAGAGCACAGTGCATCCATTAAAGAAAATTGGGCCATAAGAAGACCCAATGCTTTGAATTAGTTGGTTACCCAGCAAATTAGCAAAATAGATGCAGCAGTCACAGTCAGAACCAAGGAAATTACCTTGGCCAAGCTTCTAGCATTGGACAACAGGTAAGACAGGGCGGAGGAACGCAGCAGAGTTCTGGCCTACCTTTGCTGGTTGACAAAAGGAGCAAGGCGGCAGTGAGTTGGCTGGCGACAAGGAGAAGTACGTAGGTTTTACTTCAGCTCAGATCGATGCTCTTTTTGCCATATTCAAAGAAAGAGAGAACCGTGAGAAGTTGAGTGGTAAGTGTTCTTCCACTGGTAACTTAGAGTTTAGACTCAGTGGCATCACATCATATAACATCAAATTATCATACTTTAACAAGTGTGGTGAGACTACCTCAAGCAATAAATATCAAACTACCTCATGGTTACAATGTCATAATTCAAGAGGTAGGAACAGTTGATTTAAGCAATGGTTTAATTTTGGGAAATGTGTTATGCTCACGTATATTAGCTTGTAACCTTATTTCTATGCAGAAGCTCACCACATCTAAGAATTGTGTTATTATTTGTAAGACTCAATGTTGTCTTATTCAGGACCTCACCTCGAAGAAGTTGATTGGAGCGGGTGAGGGGAGGAATGAAGTATATTATTTCAAGAAGAGCGCGAGAGGAATGATTTTTGCAGCAGTTCAACACATGGAATGTGTTCTTTGGCATCAAAGGTTGGGTCATCGATCTTTGGGAAGTTTATCACATTTATTTTCCCATTTTGGTTTTCAATTGAATAAGGACTGTTATGAACTTTATGATGTTTGCCATTGGGCAAAATAGACTAGAAACTCATTTCGTATTAGTGATTCTAAAGTTGAAAGACCATTTTTCCTTATTCATTGTGACTTGTGGGGACCTTATCATACTCGTTCTTTGAGTGGTTGCTATTACTTCTTGTGTGTTGTGGATGATTTTAGCCATGCTGTTTGGGTACACTTATGAAAGATAAGACATAAACATATGAAAAATTGATCAGTTTCTGTGCCATGGATAAAACACAATTTGATTCTACTGTTCAAAGAATTCATACTGATAACGGGACAAAATTTACAAGCGCCCATTACATGTCCTTTTAGGCAAACAAGGCATAGTCCATGAAACCACTTGCGTAGACACGGCCCAACAAAATGGTCGGGTAGAAAGAAAAAACTGCCATATTCTTAATGTAGCTTGGGCCTTAAGGTTCCAAGCCTCACTTTCTATAAAATTTTAGGGAGAATGTGTCTTAGCAGCTGCTTATCTTATAAACAGAACTTCCACAAAATTACTGAATCATAAGACCCCTTTCGAAGCTCTCTTTGGTGTTGCCTTGAGCTTTGATCATCTCAGGGTGTTTGGGTGTCCTGCTTATGCGCATAATCACCATAAGTGTCGTGATAAATTTGATGCAAGAGCCTATAAATGTGTTTTTTTTGGGCATCCACAAGGGAAAAAGGGATAGTTGCTATATGACCTCGATAATAAGCAGCTTATTATGTCCTGAGATGTTAAATTTTATGAACAAAATTTTCCATATGGGTATACTGAAAACTCATCTGTTCAGCCCATAGACCACATTGCCCATTATGATGATCCATTTCATGTCTAAGGTGAAATAGGCCGGCATAACATACAAGAGCTTAGTTTAGGGGACTCAGTGAACTTAGATCCAGAAGCCCAGCTTGCTGAGCCCACTGAATCAGCGACCGCTGAGGAATTGGGCTACAAAGCGTGCAACCTGAACATGAACATGAGCCAGTTGTGCATAATGGGCCATCTAGTAATGCCTCTAAGCCCGAAACACTCTTTCTTAGTCCAATGGGTTAGATTGTGAGGAGTTTGCCTCTTAACAGGTCAATTCATATATGGAGGCATGTCCACAATTTGAACAAAGACCTGCAGCACATCTCAAAGATTATATTTGCCACTCCATCTAATACCGCTCCTCATCACCACTACATGATTGCTCTTCAGGTACGTCTCACTCTCTCTCCAAGTTTATCTCGTACAATCAATTTACTCCCACTTATCATGCTTTCCTAGCTGCAATTACATCTAGTGATAAGCCCAAATAGTTTTCCTAAGCCATTCAAGATCTAAAATGAAGAGTAGTAATGGAGGCTGAGATTCGAGCTTTGGAGTAAAAGAATTCTTGGAAATTTTCCACCTTGCCACCTAACAAAAAGGCACTTGGGTGTAAATGGGTCTATAAGATCAAATACCATGTTGATCGAATAATAGAACATCACAAGGCATGTTTAGTGGTTCTGGGAAATAACCAAGTCAAGGGAGATTCAGGAAATCTTTGCCCCATAGCAAAAATGGATGCAGTTAGATGCCTTTTATCCATTGCTACTGCTAACAGAGTCAAATTGATGTCCATAATGCATTTCTTCATGGTGGTTTGGATGAGACAATTTATATAAAGCCTCCACCAGGTTTTTGTCCACCTAAGCCTGGCATGGTTTGTAGACGTCGCAAGTCATTGTATGGGTTATGATTGGTGCCTCGCCAATGGTTCTTTATAGCTCCTACTTTACTTCAATATGGCTTTTAGCAATTACCTTTGGATCATTCTTTCTTCATCTATCATCAGAATGGTATTTTTCTGGCTCTCCTTATTGATGTGGATGATTTTGTTGTTACAAGTAACAGTGCAAAGTAATGTCAAGCTTTCAAAACATACCTACAAACATGTTTTAAACTTAAGGACTTGGGATTGTTATTTTATTGGGATTGAAGTAGCTCGATTAGCAGAAGGTTTATTTCTTTGTCAGTGAAAATATGTGTTAGATATTCTTACTGAAACAGGTATGTTAGGTACTAAACCAGCTTCATTTCCTATGGAGCAAAACCACAAACTTCCCAATAATTCAGGTGACCCTCTTTGTGATGCATCTCAATATCGATGGTTGATTGGCCGATTACTGTATCTCACTATCACACGACCAGATATCATGTATCCTGTGCATATACTAGGTCAGTTTATGCAAAATCCTTGTCAGGGTGACTGGGAAGCTGCCATGAGAATACTCGTCATATCAGGTCATCTCCCGGGCAAGGCATTTTGTTTCTAACGAGCAATTCACTTGACCTACATGTTTATTGTGATTCTGACTATGCTAGGTACGCTCTGTTTCGTAGGTCTGTTACAGGCTATTTGGTTAAGCTTGGGAATGCCCGTTGCTTGGAAAACTAAAAAGCAAGCCATTGTTTCACGATCGTCTGCAGAAGCTGGATATCGAGCGATGGTTAATGCCACTAGTGAAACCATTTGGCTGAGGAACTTACTAATGTTCTTTGGGATTTCCACTCCGTCGACCAGGCTTTATTGTGATAATTAGGTTGCTATTCTTATAGCAAATAATCATGTTTTTCATGAACGAACAAAGCATGTTAAAGTTCATTGCCATTTTGTTTGTGAATGTATTGTTTCTAGGGACATAACACCTCGTTACATCCATTCTAGTGAGCAATTAGCTGACATGTTCACCAAGGCTCTGGGTCAGCGGCAGTTTTAGCACCTTCTTATCAAGTTAGGTGTCTTCAATCTCTATGCTCCAACTTGAGGGGGAGTATTAGGAAGTCAAACTTGTTCACATATTATATTGTATCAATATTATTCTTTGTAATATTTTCTTTCCTTTGGGTTGGGTAGATTTGACTTGTTTGTATCAGTTTCCATTTATTATTTGGGGTTTCCTATTGATTGCATGATTCTGATTCTTTGATTAATGTAAATATTAGCAACTGAGGAGAGCAGTTACAGAGAGAGAATTCTCTCCCAATTGTGTATTTTTCAGGGTATATTAACCTCATAATCGAAAAGCTTTTGTCTTAAGTAATAAATGACAATTTCTTTTCCTTCATTTTCTTGGGCTGGCATTGCACCCATTGTGGTTTTCATTGTTGTTAAATAAAGTAACAACATTAGAACCTCCTGCAGTAGTTGTAAAACTGCTGGGTTTGCCAAATACTACTTTATTGTGTCAAGAGCCTTTTAACTTGGCTCATCCCATTCTATCTGAGATCCTTTTGTTAATTTATTAAGGATGGGCTCACAAGTCATTTTTAGTTTTGAGCTAAAATGTCTAATGAGTTCCACATGCCTGAGTAAACCTCGGCTTTGTTTTTTTTGTCTTAGAAGGCAACATTTCTATGATGACCTTAATCTTAATAGATTAGCCTCTATTCCTTGTGAGCTAACTGTATATCCTAAAAGATTGCCCAAACTGACTCCAAATGTATACTATTGTGGGTTCAAGCGCGTGTTGTGTTTTCATTATCTTTTAAAGAACTTTCAAAGGGCAAGGGTGTGCCCTTCCATAGTTTTTGATTTGATGGTCATTTCATCTACATAGACTGGTAACTCTTTGTGCATCATGTCATCCAGGAAAATTTGACCTATCGTTTTATAGGTGGCCCTAGCATTTATTAGGACGAAAGACGTTGCGTTGTAGCAAAAGTTGCCTAATTACATGATGAAAATAATCTTTTCTTGATCTTCCTTAGCCATTTTGATTTGGTTATACCTCTCATAACCATCCATAAATGACAATGGGCGGCATATCACCATGTTGTCTACTAGTAAGTCAATGTGGGTATACGATAATTTTGAGTGTAATCTAAAGTGCCGCAAGCGTACAACTTTCGCTATAGTATTTGAGGGTCATGTCCTCAGGGATGATGGAAGAGATTAAGGCCACTAAACAAGGTCAGGTGATAATAACCTAAACCAATCAAGAATCAAACACGATAGGACTACCCTAATAGTAATTTAATCTCATGCTCATGATGTCTAAGATTATCAACCAAGTCAAACTCACTAAATCGACTAAAGCATATGAATCCTTTGAACTCGCCTAACCTCAATGAAACCACAATAAACCAAATGAAACCACTATCATGTGTTTATAAATAACCTAACCTAATCTAACCCCAAAATAACAAACAGGGGATGGACATAACCTAAATCGACTCCAAATCAGCATTTAAATGAAGAAACCGAGGAAGGAAAACAAAAACATAAACCGAACTAAAGAAACAATCAAGCGTAATCATCGAAACTGAGCTAAAATACCCCAAGCGACCAATTGAAACAGGGACTCAGCTCAACTAAACAAAACCAACTGCCAAACATCTAGGCACAGATTCAGACCAAAGAAAACAGAGACATAGGGCCATAATTCAAAACCTGAGACAGAGAAATCAAAAGCAAGAGGGTCGACTCTGCCATTTAAGCACACTGCTAATTCAACATCATCATCATTGATTCACAAGGAAAGGGGAAGAGCAGCATCTAAACTCCATTCGAGCAACCGAACAGGGAAGGGAAGGACTAAGATTTGCAATTGAACGAATGAACTATCAAATGAACCCAAATTTGCGAATTTCTCAACCAAAATTTGATGCTCAAATAATTCAACTAACCACAAACGTGCTACAGCATTTTCAAAGGCTAGGAATCTAATCTGGGAATCGAAATAAAAATAGAGATATTGCAACCAAAAATAAACCCTAAATTCCTAAAACACCAATTAAACTAACAAGGAATCCTAAATTAAACCCTAAAAACTATAACTAAACCTTGAGAAAAACCCTAATTAGCTAACTTCCAAGACGTAGCCTCTTTATACCCAAACCCTCTTTCGATCTCTGCCCTTGGATCTTAACAACCATGGACGGTCACAATGGGGGACAGCAATGGCGTTTGCTGCGCGAATCGCCGTGGAGATGAGAGTGGTGTGTGGTGTTGATGCTAGTGAGATAAAGAGAGATGAGTTTTAGAGAGAGATGCGAAGATGGAGAGAAATGAAGGGGGAGGGTCGGGTTCTCTGAGGTTTTTTTTCGAGTGTTCAAGCCGAGAAAAGGACAACGAGGAAAAAGATAAGTGGGAGGAGGGTCATTGGGGTCACGTGCCTAGCACGCCAGGGCTGGGTAGATTTAGGTTTTCCTTTTATTATTATTTTTTTTCTTTGGGCTAAATGAAAAAGTAGGGCTTAAGGAATTGGGTCGGGTCAATTTGGCCCAATTCTTCGTTTTCGGCATTGTCAGCATTTTTCTTGCATTTTTCATGATTTTTCTCATTTTGTTCAAAACCTACAAAATAAAGTAAAATCAAATAAAAACCTAAAAATAACAATTATAACGAGCATAAATCAGGTACAAAAGAATCGTAAAAATGAAACATTTTTGGTACGAACAAATACCCCATACCAAGATTTTGCTCATCCTCTAGTAAAACAAACTAAACTAACTAAAAATAAAAAATAAGAAAAAGAGAGTCCTAACTCATTGTCATAGGAATCACAGTTGGATTTAGCGTATGCAACAAGCCCTTTAAACCCATCAGTCTCCCAAGTGGACGATTGAGGTCTCGTGAGGGTTTTTAAGTGAACTACATACAAAAATTATTTTAAAAACAAAAGAAAATCTTTTAGGTTTTTTTCTGAAAGCTAATATGTACAGAGTTTGGGGAAAGATATGCACAAGTTCTAATCAACTAAATCACCCATGTAATCAAGTTAGTGACCTGCATATACACAGAATGTACTTCAAAGTCCTCTAACCCAGAAATGACATAAAAATACTAATTTTTCACCCCACTAAACATTAAGATTCTGCATCCATCCTAGTACTCATGTGCAAGTATATCATCATTCCAAGGTTTACATTTATCAGCATTTGACTCAATCCCACTTGACTGACACAACTACATTATTATCATAATAACATTGGAAGCAAGCTTTCCCAATAGCAATATTGTCTCAAAGGGTAACACTCAGTAACGTATGCCTTAAAGGGATACTTGTCATTCCAAGTTTTATTTCATCTCTCTTTTTCTTTTCTTCTTCTTTACTCATAATATTCATTCATTATTTTTCTTGAGTAATCGTGTCACCAACAAGTGGGAGAATCATTCGTAGAAGCCTAAGAACTAAAGAGAATGATGAAGGAATAAACAAGGATTGAAGTACACATCTATAATGAATCCTTGGGGTTAGAACTAGGGCTTAGAATGACGCACTGAGGTCAGAGACTTAACATGCGCATCCTACTTACATACAAGCTAATGACCAAAGCACAGAGGATTCAAGTTAATCAGACATAGTACAAATGTTCCCCGAAACAAAACTAAAAATCTTTTTGGATTTTTCAAATTTTTTTCAAAAGTGGCATCTCACCCCTACACCAAAACTTCACAATGTCCTCATTGTGGGAACTAAGCCACGGGAAAGCAAGCACATAAGTTGTATAACCATAAAACCACATTAAACCACAAATATATATAAACTGGGACACCGATATAAATCATAAACACAATAAAAAACGAACATAAAATCACCAAAATCAAAATTTCAAAAGAAAAGCAAAAATAAAACTAACTCTAAAACAAACCACTAAATGACCAAAAGCAAAACCAAACCAGGACAAAGTAAGACTCAAACAAAAAAAATAAAAAAATCATAATAACTAAATAAAGAAAAAAAAAACCAAAACTTAACAAAAATGAAGAAACAAAAGAAATTGAAACATAAAAGCAATCCTAGATATCCATAACTAACAAATATTCACAAAATCAATAACACAACCAAGGGTAATCATAGGCCACACGGTTTAACAAATCCCAAATTACTCCTCAAGATCGATCAGCCATCAGAATTCACAGTCCTAATTATCCACAACGAAGTATGAAAACAAAGAAAAGAAATGGAAAAGAGAAGAAGGGAGGGTGGAACGATCATACCAGGTTGGATACAGGTTGTACCCAAACTATGCCTTGTGAAGATGATGTAACATGAGGCTTATGGCGGATTAGCCACTCTATATTAAGCTCAAAAGTACAACTGAAATCAAAAGTTATGAAAGGACATAGCAGCTTATCAAATAAAGAAGCCCAATTCTTAATCACATAGAAACAGTGAAAAGCAGTGAATTAGAGCCAGAAAGAGTACATCCACCTAGCCAACAAAGCACAAGTGAGGGCTCGCCTCAACTTATCAAAATGTTGGGCCCAATTAGAAAGGAAATGAACATACTCAAAATGAGCTAGTATTAAGGTCATTGGCCTAGAAACTATATCGTCCTTAACAAGCAATCTAGGTAAAAGAGGGGTTGTAAATTTCACAAGTTTGTTAAGTCCAATATGCATATGAGTCTGGTCTAAAGTAAAATTCTTAATGGCAATGATCTCATACTCAACAAATTCAGACTTGGAATTGATGAACTCCTATTTTACATGATTTTAGCTCTCATTTGACCTCCTTCTCCCTTGAATTTCATGTCAAATCTTAAGGATAAAGGGTTAGATTTGCCTCTTTTGGTTCATAATGTACTTATTTGGTTGGTGTTCTTGTTTTCTAGGAGTTTTGCCGAAGAGATGAGAAACTCCCCAACTTTGATAGGGAATGAGGCATTTGAGCATGCATTTCGAGATGGAATAGAGGTCCGACAAGCCTCGGGAGCGAAAGGAAGCTAAAAAGAACAATGCACGACCATGTTGTAGGAGAGCACGACTGTGCTGCAGTGGCCGAAGCCACGCACAGGCATCACATGCCGGTGCATGGCCGTGCATGTGACCGTGCGCCTGCGTATGGTCGGCCGTGCATTGGGGACACGACCGTGCGTTTTTTAGTTTCCGCGATATAAGCACTGCTTCGGCCAGTTTTTAGAGGATCCTCTTCCTTTTTCTTCGAGAGCACTTTTCCTTTAGTCTTTTCTAGGTTTTAGGTTAGCCTCAAGGCCCCCATGAAGGGGTGAACAATTTAGATTAGATCTTCGTATACATTGTACAAGACTCGATTTTGCAATTTAATCGTTAGTTTCTCTTATCTCTTGAATTTCATGTTTCTTGTCTTGTTTTGCTAGTTTGTTAATTCTTGTTTTGATTTGGCTTTAGATGTTTAGTTTTGATTAAAAATTTGCATTCTTTGATTGTAATTATCTGTATGATGGCTAAGTGAAGTTCTTTAGACTCTTAACCCCCTATTGTTTATGCTAGAATCTAAGATTTTCTTTCATGCCCGTCAAGTGTTCGATGAAATGCTTGAAAGAGCTTTCATCCGTGTTTTAGGGCAATTGACTTATGCTGAGAGGTGAGGCCTATTGTCTACTGTGAGTAGAGAGAATAGTTGGGATAGGGACATGAAAATAGTCTCATCACTAGCTAGGTCAAAGGTTGTTAATCTTGTAGTCTAATTGACCTAATCCCATGAAAATAGGTAATTAGAACATTTAGACTAGCCTATTGACCCTTGAGAAAGGGTTTAGGTGGACTTTAGTTAGACAATTGATCATCCTTGAATTGCTAGCATAACTTAGGAAGGTGAGGGTTTGAATTGATTAGTTAGTCTACCTTAGGTTTAATTACGATTGAAGTCTTATTTGTTTTAGTAGCTAGTTTTACTTCTCTTCACCTTTGATTTCACCTAGATTGATATGCTCGAGTGAACTTTGGTAGTTGGAAATATAACTCCTTGTGGATTATACCCTTAGTACTTAATGATACACCTTGCATTTGGGGTTTATAAATATTAAAACTTTGTTTTTCCCTAACAAGTTAATAAAATGAAAAAAAATGACAATTTTTCACTTTTCTCAATATGAGCATGAATTATTTTGGAAATATTAAGATAGATTACATGATTTTCTTGCTCATTGTGGTTATTGCTTGGAGAAGTGGGAAATTTGGACATCGTCTATGATGTGACTTGTGAGACCCATGCTCTTTTGGAGCATTGGAATTTCTATGCTCGAAATGTTATGGCTAAGGATACTTATGATTTTGAGACTAGTCATTTCAGTTCTTATGCCCCATCCCCTGTATCCCTAATTATACGCCTTTTGCATGTGAGATCTGCCATTGTTCTGACCATGACAATAATTCTTGTCCCTTTCATATTTCTGCTGATAGTTCTGCTGGGATTACTAGCATGATAGAGACAATGAATGAGCAACAAGTTAAGCTTGCTAATTGTGTGTAGGAGTATGACCTATCACATGAGACTGACCTTAGGGTTAATTTCTTTGAACTTGATGTTAATTTATGTGATGATGGTGCGTTTTCTCTTACTCTAGAGTCTGGACTAGAGGAAGTACTTGATCCTCCCTGGACTACTTTGCCCCTTATTGCTCCATCCCTACCTAGCACCCTCAGGGAGAATGCTCCACTCCACACGACCTATCCTGATCCACCTTTTCCTTTAGCTCAGTCGACGGAGTTCAGGGGAGGTGAGACATTTTGTGTTGATGCTAATGTCAATGAGGATGATATATGTTGTGAGTCAGACGATGCTTTTATTGAGGTGCATGATCTCTATGAGACTCTCGTAGAGAGGTCATGTGTGGATGTTGTGGTTGCAGTTTTATGCAGTCCTGATCTTATTGACGTTGTATCCCCCGATCCCCTCGATGTTTTCCATGCTTCTCTTTCATGTTCACTACTCTTCCCTTCCCCCGAGTGTTGTGATCTCTCACCGATTGATTCTCATGCGATGCTTGAGGGGAATGAGGTAGACTGTCCTAAGTTTCTAGGTACTTTTAGAGGGTATAACCCCTCCCTTGATCCTTATCGTCTGTACCTAGAGGACATGCCTAGAAAAATCATGTTGATTATTGCATTTGATTATCCTGCTGATTTCTCCAAGGCATTTAATAAGTTTAGGAGAGCGCTTATTGACATTCCTAGATTCATATTTGGGTGCTCTTACTTATATACATCTGAGTTGCATGCTCATGTGTTCGATAAGCTCCTGCGAGCTTTGACATCATCTGAATTGGTGGCTTGGATCCTGAGATGGGAGGAGTGGCTGATGTTCCTCCAACCTTTCGAAGCATCGTCCTAGGGAGGTAGTAGTTTAGGTGTACTCAACTCCTAACCTGGTAAATTCATTGACTCTTTTCTCTTTCTTCATTTTTGTGTTGTATATACTTTTGTTTTTGTCTTTCTTTTTCTTCTTCTTCTTATTTGTCTTTGTTTTTATATACTATTTTAGAATTGTTTTCTGTATATATGTGTTTTGTGGTGGTCGTGACTCCTCAGCTCCCATGAGAACATTGTGAGATCTAGGTGTGGGGGAGGAGTACTCTCTATGCTACCTTGTTTTGGGGAAGTTTTAAACTATTTTGATCGGCTTTGATCCCTTGCACCTTGGCTATTGGCATGTGTATAACTATGATGTACATGATAGATCTTTATCCTAAGTGAGTCATTCTAACTCCAATTCTAACCCTAATAGTTCCTTATACATGTGCAATCTAGTCCCTATTTATACTGTCACCATTATCTTAGGGTCTTAATCTTCCATAATCGACTCTCCCACTTGTCTTGTACACGACTACTTTTGTTCTTGTGTTCTTGTTTGGTTTCCACTTTTATTTATCCAAAAAAAAGAAAACCAAAAAAAAGAGAAAAAAAAGAAAAAGAAAAAAATAAAATTTGGAATGACAAGTATCTATTTGAGGCATGTACTAGTGGGCGTTACCCTTTGAGGCACGTGCTACGGGATGTTATCCTTTAAGGCAATACTGCTACTGGGAAAGCTTGCTTCCCTTGTTAATAAGTCAATAATGTAGCATGTGTCAGTTAGGTGGAAATGAGTTTGATTTTGGTAAACCTAAGTCCTAGGATAATGATACACTTACACACCATGTACTAGGATGGATTCCAGGTCTTAATGTACAGTGGGGTGAAAAGTTGGTACTTTGATGTCACCCATGAGGATAGAGACTCTTACTGTGTACATTTTGTTTATATGTAGGTTAATATCGTTGTGTGCATGGGTGGTTTGTCCAGTTAGAATGCGTGCAGACTTCTCCCTTGTATATGGTTGTGGTTTGTTTGTAAATCCATTATGTTCTTCTATTTCTGTTTTTCTTTTCCTTTCTATTTTTATTTTTATTTTTTAAAGATTTTGTGGGCATATCTTCTGCAAAATCTCACGGGACCTCACTCATCTAGTTGGGGGAACCAAGGGGTTTAAAAGGCTTATTGCATATGCTAAATACAATCGCGATTCCTGCGAAAGTAAGTTAGGTTCTTAGGTTAGAGTTTTTCTTTATTTTGCTCTAGGATGAGTAAAAAGCCAGGTGTGGGGAAGTGATGAACTTCTATTTTACATCATTTTAGCTCTCATTTGACCCCCTTCTCCCATTGAATTCATGTCGAATCTTAAGGAGAAATGGTCAAATTTTCCTCTTTTGATTTATAATGTACTTATTTGGTTAATTTTCTTGTTTTATAGGAGTTTTGCCAAAGAGATGAGAAACTCACCAACTTTGATAAGGAATGAGGCATTTGGGGATTCATTTCGAGATGGGATAGAGGTCCGACAAGCCCGGAGGGGAAAACGAAGCTGAAAAGAACAGTGCACGGCTATGCTGCAGGAAAGCATGACCATGCTGCAGTGGCTGAAGCCACGCACGGGCAGCATACAATGGCGCACGGTCGTGCGTGTGACCGTGCGCTTGTGCACGGTCGGTCGTACGTCGATTAGTTTCCGCGATATAAACGCCGCTTCGGCTAGTTTTTAAAGGATCGTCTTCCTTTTTTTTCGAGGGCACTTTTCCTTTAGTCTTTTCTAGGTTTTAGGTTAGCCTCAAAAACCCCATTAGGGGGTGAATTATTTAGATTAGATCTTTTTATACATTGTACAAGATTCGATTTCACAATTGAATCGCTAAGTTTCTTTTCTCTGTCTCTCTTGAATTTCATGTTTCTTGTCTCGTTTTACTAGTTTGTTAATTCTTGTTTTGATTTGCTTTTAGATGTTTGGTTTTGATTAAATTTGTGTTGTTTGGCTGTAATTATCGTTGTGATGGCTAACTGAAGTTGTTTAGACTCTTAACCCCCTATTGTTTATGCTAGAATTTAAGGTTTTCTTTCACGCGTACCAAATATTCGATGAAATGCTTGAAAGACATTTCATCTATGTTTTGGGGCAATTGACTTATGCTGAGAGGTGAGGTCGATTGTCTACTGTGGGTAGAGAGAATAGTTGGGATTGGGACATGAAAATAGTCTCGTCGCTAGCTAGGTCAAAGGTTGTTAATCTAGTAGTCTAATTGGCCTAATCCCATGAAAATATGTGGTTAGAACATTTAGACCAGCCTATTAACCCTTGAGAGAGGGTTTAGGTGAACTTTAATTGGGCAATCGGTCATCCTTGAATTGCTAGCATAACTTGGGAAGGTGAGGGCTTGAATTGATTAGTTAGTCTACCTTAAGTTTAATTACAATTGAACTCTTCTTTGTTTTAGTAGTTAGTTTTACTTCTCTTCACCTTTGATTTCGCCTAGATTGATACGCTCGAGTGAACTTTGGTAGTTGGAAACACAAGTCCCTGCGGACGACACCCCCAGTCCTCAATGATACACCTTGCACTTGGGGTTTACAAATATTAAAACTTTATTTTTCCATAACAGTAATATCCAAAAAGAAAGTCAGTATGGAAGGGGTCAAAAAAAAGGACTCATAATTAGCACAAAAACCATCACCAGAACTTTCATAGATATCAAACTCATAAGAAAAAGATTTGTATCCTATATACAAAAGATTATCATCTATTTTAAATAGAAGGTTAGGAATAACGTGATCAGAAGAGAATGATTCATATTCAACATAAAAACACACATCAAGACGTTCGGTAACATCAAATCCACCTGAAAAAGATTCATATTCTGCATAAAGAATATCATTATCAAAGTCCAAAATAGTGCGTTCAGTTACCTCATCGCATAACCCTTATGAAGTACTTCTTGTGACTCACCTAAATCACAAAGCTCAACATCAGGTGTGATGCTTACATGTAACTCACTAACAGTATCAGATTGTTCACCTACCTCAAACTCACAAAGTCGTTCAAGGTGGTGGGTAGGTTGGTAGAAACAAGGATATCATCAGTGATACCCTTAGGTGAGCTAGTTCGAGGTGTAAGGTCAGGTGATAGATATATAGGAAGGTCATTCTCTTAATCTAAACTAGGAAATACATGTTTTCATTCAAATCAGACCCAACAAAATAAGAGGGTTCAAAATCATCAATGAGACTAATGACAGGTTTAGGAGATCCTAAACTAGAATCAATCTCACTATAGGTCTCCCTATTTTGGTTAAAACATTGAGAACATGCAGCAATACTCGCTTTCATGGTCTCTATCATTTTATTAGTCATTTCATTGATCGTCTTCTCAAAACTTACACATGTCGCATCAACAACAGCACAGAAAGGACAAGTATGAACATCTTGATTAGAAGATTCACAATAATCGTACAAAACAGGAGGCATATAATAGTAATATGGGTCATATAAACCTACAAAGTAGTCCTGATGGGAGGATTAGCAGGAACAACTGACTCGCCATGAGTTGGGTATTGAAAAGTGCCATTAGCTTGTTCAAACACATAGGTTTGCCAAGCTAATTTTCAAAGAAATCCCAAATCTCATTTTAAGTTTTAGATAATAATCCAAGGACACTGCCAGAATAAATAGACTCAATATGGCTCCAAGATTAAGCATTTAGAACCACAACAATGACCTCACAAATTCTCATTTTTCAAAATTATGATTCAGTTGAGCACGATATTCATTAAGCCTTGAAAGATAACTCCAAAAAGGTTCATACTCATATTGCGGGCAATGGAAAACTGGCATTCTGTTTTTAAGTTTTTCAAGTTTTTCAAGTTTTAGGGGTTTTCAAGTTTTCTAAATTTTATGGTTTTTAGATTTTTTTCAAGAAATGAACTAAATAAATCACAACTAATAACGAATAAACAAAGTAAGTTGAAGCATAAGCAACTAACAAGAGCGAAACTAAGAAAAAGAAAAATGCATAAACTTGCCACTTTGTTTTTGAGATTTTTAAAATATTTTAATTTTTTGTGGTTTTCAAGTTTTCCAATTGTTTTTGGATTTCAGGCTTTTCTAATTTTTTTTGGATTTTGAGGATATTCCAGAGATGAACTAAACTAACTCATAATTGGTAATGAATTAAACAAAGTAAGGTAGAACATATGCAACTCAAAAGAAAGTAGCTAAGAAAATGAAAATATAACCTAATCTCATGCTGTCGTCCCCGACAATGGTGCCAAAAACTTGTACGATAATTTTGAGTGTAAACTAAAGTACCGGAAGCATACAGCTTTTGCTATGGTACTTCAGGGTCGTGTCCTGGGGGACATGGAAGAGATTAAGGTCACTAAAGAAGGCTAGGTGATAATAACCTAAACTAATCAAGAATCAAACACGATAGGACTAAACTAATAGTAATTTAATCTCATGCTCATGATGGATGTCTAAGATTATCAACCAAGCCAAAGTCACTAAATTGACTAAATCATATGAATCCTTTGAACTCCCTTAAGCTCAATGAAACCATAATAAACCAAAATGATACCACCATCATGTGTTTGTAAATAAACTAACCTAATATAACCCTAAAATAACAAGGGTTATGGAAGTAGGGGATGCACATAATCTAAATCGACTCCAAATTAGCATTTAAATGAAGAAATAGAGGAAGGAAAACAGAAACATAAACTGAACTAAAGAAACAATCAAGCCTAACCATCGAAGCTGAGCTAAACTCCACCAAGCGACTAATCGAAATAGGGACTCAGCTCAACTAAACAGAACCAACTACCAAACATTTGGGCACAGATTCAGACCAAAGAAAACAGAGAGACAGGCCATAATTCGAAACCTAACACGGAGAAATCAAAAGCAAGAGGGTCGACTCTGCCATTTGAGCACGCTGCTAATTCACCATCATCATCACTGATTCATAAGGAAAGGGGAAGAGCAACATCCAAACTTCGTTCGAGCAACCGAACAGGGGAAGGGATGACTAAGATTTGCAATTGAACAAAGGAACTATCAAATGAACCAAAATTTGCGCATTTCTCAACCAAAATTTGATGCCCAAACAATTTCAACTAACTAGCATTTTCAAAGGCTAAGAGTCTTAACTGGGAACCGAAATGAAAACAGACAAATTGCAACCAAAAATAAACTCTAAATTCCTAAAACACCGATTAAGCTAACAGGGAATCCTAAATTAAACCCTAAAAACTAAAGCTAAACCCTAAGAAAAACCCTGATTACCAAGCTTCCAAGCCGTAGCCTCTTTATTCTCAAACCCTCTTTCGATCTCTACCCTTAGATCTCGACAATCGTGGACAGTCACGATGGGGGACAGCGATGGTGATGCATTGGCATTTGCTGCGCAAATCACGGTGGAGATGATAGTGGTGCGTGGTGTTGATGCTAGTGAGATAAATAGAAATGAGTTTTAGAGAGAGATATGTGAAGATGGAGAGATGAAGATGATGGGGGAGGGTCGGGTTTTCTGAGGTTTTTTTTGGGTGTTCAAGCCGAGAAGAGGAGAGAGAAGAAGAAGGTAAGTGACAGGGGGAGTCATTTGGGGTCACGTGCCTAGCACGTCGAGGCTGGGTAGATTTAGGTTTTCCTTTTATTATTATTTTCTTCTTTCTTTGGGCTTAAAAAAAAAAGCTTAAGGAATTAAGTCACGTCAATTTGGCCCAGTTCTTCATTTCCGACATTCTCAGCATTTTTCTTGTATTTTTCCATGATTACTCTCATTGTGTTCTAAACCTACGAAACAAAATAAAAACCTAAAAACAATAATTATAACGAGCATAAATCAGGTATTAAAATATCGTAAAAATAAAATATTTTTGGCACGAACAAATACCCCCACACCAAAATTTTTCTCGTCCTCGAGTAAACAAACTAAACTAACTAAAAATGAAAAATAAGTAAAAGAAAGTCCTAACTCACTGTCGTAGTAATCACGGTTCCATTTAGCGTATACAGTAAGCCCTTTAAAACCCTCAGCTCCCAAGTGGCCTCGTGAGGCCTCGTGAGGGTTTCCAAGTGAACTACCCACAAAAATTATTTCAAAAATAAAAGAAAATCTTTTAGGTTTGTTCTCAAAGCTAATACATATAGAATTTGGGCAAAGATATGCACAAGTTCTAATCAACTAAATCACCCATATAACCAAATTATTCACTGCATATATACATAATGTACTTTAAAGTCCTCTACCCTATAAATGATATCAAAGCACTAATTTTTCACTCCACTGAACATCAAGATTCTGCATCCATCCCAGTGCTCATGTGCAAGCGTATCATCATCCCAAGGCTTAGATTTACCAGCATTAGACTCAATCCTACTTGACTGATACGACTGCATTATTATCATAGTAACATTAGAAGCAAGCTTTCCCACTAGCAATATTGCCTTAAAAGGGTAACACCCAATAGCACGTGTCTCACAGGGTAACGCCGCCCAGTAGCGCATGCCTCAAAGGGATGCTTGTCATCCCAAATGTTATTTCATCTATCTTTTTCTTTTCTTCTTCTTTATTCATAATATTCATTCATTATTTTTCTCGAGTAATCGTTTCACCAACAAGGTGGGAGAATCATTCATGGAAGCCTAAGATCTAAAGATAATGATGAAGGAATAAACAGGGATTAGATTGTACATCTATAATGAACCATTAGGGATAGAAGTAGGGCTTAGAATGACACACTAAGGTTGAAGACTTATCATGCACATCCTACTTGCATGCAAGCTAATAACCAAAGCACAGGGAATTCAAGCTAATCAGACATAGCACAAATGTTCTGCA
>NCQV01091511.1:45266-65271 GCA_002740545.1 Lophocereus schottii | reverse complement strand
GTTGGTCGAAGAAGGTAGAAGTTGGTATTTTTTTTAGGTGGTTTGAAATAGGTTAAAATAGATTGAAGTAGGTTGAAGTGGATTGAGGTTGATAAATATGAATTGACTCATAAAAAAAACAGAGTCTTACTCCTGTACCAGGGGGATCCGTGAAGCTATAATGGGTGTGTCGCTTGCCTGAAACACATGAGGGACCGCGTCCGCATCCTAACCCACATTTGTTTTTTTTTTCATTTTCGCTGCTGGAATGGAGGACCTACATTGCAACTTGCTCACGTTGGATTGGGGAAATAGCCACTGGGCAATTTTCGAATGTTGGCCCAATGGATAACTTATTTTTATTTTATTTTTTGTTGAAACTTTTTCTATGAATACTCTCAATATTTTGTAAATTCATCACATTCAAAATTCGGAACATCTCCTCTAAAAAAAATCCCAGTTGTGAAAGATATAGCGGCAAGAGAAGACTCATCAAGGAAGAGGAAAATTATTTTGTAATTTATTGTTAAATTTTGTTGTAATTCTTATATATATTTTTTATACATGCCATGTTCGATATAATTTAATATGCTAAAATTTTTATAAATTTATGTTAGAATTCAAAATTACATGTTAAAATAATTACATGTTAGAATTAAAATTTCGTGTCAAAGTGCATTTAATATGTATGGTGTATGTCATAAAAGTTAACATACTCGTTGAGATGCTTAATTGAAAATTGACATGTTTAGTTTGAAAACAAAATATGTTACAATTTTAAAAATTTATTGAAATTAGACATTACATATCTTAACTTAAATTTGAACTATTCGTTTAACTTAGATGACATATTAGAATGGCAAATGAAAAGTTCAATTTAAATTGAAAATTTATAAATTTATAAATTTATAAACAATATGTTTCTGTGCTAAATAACATGTACATATGTTTAATACATATGTATATATGTTGTAGAAGCTAATATACTTTGTTTAGTTGTTTAATTGAATATTTACATGTTCAATTTAAAAACTAAATATGTTAGAATTTTAAAAATTTATTGAAATTTGAATAAGTTGAAATTTAACTAAGTAGTTATAATAAATGAATTTGTTAGATGAAAAACTATTGTAGATTCATTAATTCTTTTAAGTTAAATGACATAATGGAATGCTAGATAACACGTTCAATTTAAATTGAAAATTTATAAATTTGTAACTTTATAAGTAAGATGTTTCTATGCTAAATAGCATACTATGCTTCAGTTACTTTTGAATATTCTAACGCAAATTTCCTATGCTTGAGTTCCTTTTAAGTTAAATATGCTATGCTTGGCTTTATTTAGATTGTGAATTTAATTAGAATTTAAGTGCTATTTAAATTTGTTAGTATAACTTTAGCTTTATAAGAATTTTACAAAATAAAATTCAAAATTAAAATTGTTGATTACATATAGGACTGAACACAAAATGGATTCTAATGACACACAATTGTACTTGCACTTACTAACTGGGGAAGATTCACAACGAGAATTTGGGAATAGTTCAAACATTTCCTGGCCTTGCAATCATCGAATTGCCAACATTACCCACCACCCCAAAGCCCCTCACATCATTCCCAGCAATATACCCACAATACCGTCCAAATTGACAACATTACGCACTATCACAAAACGTCTCATGACAAAGTTTTAGCTACGGATCAATGCCCCTTCCTTGATACCCACCCCAACCTCCTTGTACGACCTCATTAGCTCCTTGCCCTCCACCCACTAGTAAGCCCACTAATAATGAAGGTGGTGCAGTGCCCTCTAGTAGACATCAACAGAGGATCGCTGCTTGGTGATGTTGTGGATTAATGCAAGCATGAATCTCCCCACTAGGGCGGATCAAAAGTTAGCAGGTTTTTAGAGTAAGGTGGCCTGCACCTTCAACCAGTACACTCCTAATGGAGCTACAAAATGAACAGAAAAGGTTTGCAATGCTCGTTGGAACCAGTTAGCTCCATTAGCATCCAAGTGGTGCAATTGTGTGCCTTAGGCGTAGCGGGTGAACCTAAGTGTTCTGAAGGAAAAGGACATGATGCTGAAGGCCCAAGATCTTTATGCTGGTACGGTGGGCAAACCCTTTAACCTCATGCATTGGTACGGTGGGCAAACCCTTTAACCTCATGCATTGGTGGGCATTATTGAGGGACCAACCTAGGTAAGAGACTCGCTGCGATCAATTTGCATAAGCGTATTCCAAAAGGTTAATGATAATTTGGGTGGGGCATACTTTGAGAGGGACACCCCGGACACCGCCAGGACTCCTAGCAGCCCTGCAACTCCTACCAATGAAGATACACCAAGGAAGTTGGCTTATATGCCCCATTAGAAGAAAAGCTACCAAGAGAAAGGTAAAGGAGGAAGTTACAGACATAGAGTTAGATCTAGTGACCAAATAGCTATCAACTCTAGGGACAACAAATGTAAACAACAGCAACATGTTTGAACGATATGTCCAACATAAGAAAAGAAAGGCGAAGAGATTAGCATCAATCCCCGAAAGAAAGGGAAGAACGCCTTAAGGATATGAAGTACGATGATAAGATTTTAAGAATGAATATTGTTAAGATGTGTCCTGAAGATCAAGCTCAATATTGCCTAATTCAATAAGAAATTAGGAGCTGCTTCCGCTAAAAATCATGCTCTTCTGATTTTGACATTTCTTTAGATTGAAACTTATGTTGTAGTTTAACAAAATTGTTGATATGTTACGCTTATGTTTTCTTTTGGTTTTTTAAGAAATGTTAGTTGTAATGGAACCTCTTTTATTTGTGTAATGAAATTTTTATTTTTAAGCTGATGCATTGATGTTAATTTGAAATGTTATATATAATTCACAATTAGTTATTTCAAACTATTTATTTGACTTACATTTATAACTTTATTTTTACATATGTAATTCTATAATTAACTTACGTTTCTAACTTTGATATATGTAGTTCTATATTTGACATACCTTTGTAACTTTATTTTTATATGCATGTGTATTCTACAATGGGTGATTCATTCTCCTAATCTATTTCGTCGTCCTCATTAGATGGTTTGAGCTTCATACTAGAAGAATCTAGTGATGTTACACTTATATTGGAAGCTAGTCTCAATAATAAATTTGGCCTGAAGTCATTAGAGTTAGCTATGAACATTAAACAAATCAGACAACAGAAGAGGGCTTCATTATCATTGAAAAGTCTAAGAAAGAAGAAAAGATTTATAACGAGAGATCGATAAGAAGCACATGATCGCCTCTACAAAGACTACTTCGCTGAAGACTCAATCCAATTTTCGGCGTAGATTTCATATGCGAAACCACTTGTTCCTTTTGCATAGTTGGTGCACCTAAGAGTCGTTTTAACTACTTTAAGTTGAGGTATGATGGTCTTGATAGGCGCCGCCTGTTGTCGCTCACCAAGCACATCACAGCCATGCAAATGTTAGCTTATGGAATATCAGCAGACTATGTCAATGAATACTTAAAGATTGGTCAAAGTACGGCTAAGGAATGCATGAAAAAATTTGCTGCCAGGATCATTCAAGTGTTTGGACAAGAGTACTTAAAAAAACCAATCCAAGCTGCTGTTGATCTATTGCAAGTGGCAAAAGCCCATGACTTTCCAGGTATGTTAGGAGTATTGACTGTATGCATTAGGAATGGAAGAACTATCCATCGGGTTAGAAAGAAGTGTTTGCAAAAGGACTATGTTGAGTCCCTACCTTGATTCTTCAAGTTGTTGGTTCGTACGACCTTTGGATATGGAATGCTTGATAATTCATGTTTTATATGTAAATTTGCTCTCTATTTTATGTACCTTTTAGCCTTCCTAGTACATTTTTATATAAATATTGATGCACATTTTTTATATTTTTACAGGTGGCAGTGACAACATGGAGTAGGATGTGAAATTTGCAACATGGACATCGATTGAGCTAAGTGTAGCAGCCCACTTTCTCTTCGTTGGGCTTGGTGTGAGCTTCCCCAGTGACACCCAGCTCTCTATCTCTCTTTTGCACATTTGGCTCTCTCTTAAATATGACTCATAAATGAGATGAGAAGAAAAGAGAAAAATAACTAACAAGAGACAAATTAAACCCCCATTTAAGTCAGTAATTCAACATTCTTTTCATTGGTGAAATCTAAAATCCTAAATCTTTCTCCTATTTGATTTCTCCCCACTTTCTTGACTTATTTATTTTTCTTTTGTTCTTTTAATTGATATTGATAATCGAACTCCTCAATTGAACTATTCTTTATAATCGGAAGCGCTGAATTGAAAATTGCTATTGTTTCCCATGGGATCGGCACCCTATACTCGCTAGTTTATAATTAACCTTATGCACTTACTAGTAAAAGGATTTTTAAAACTAAACATAAAATCCACATCAAGTTTTTGACGCTATTGATGGTGAAACGAGTATATAGTGATTTTTGAATTTTCTCTTCCTTTTATTCTTTTTATTTTTTTGTTTATTTTTTTGCCTATTCCATGCTAACATAACAATTTTATTTATTTCCTTAATTCTCAACCCCCTTCCCTTTTATTTTTGTTGTTTTGTTTTCTTTTATTCCCCAATTCCTCCTAGTATAACCATTTTATTTTTGCTCTTCCTATTCCCTTTTAGTCTAACTATTTTCCCAATCCCTTCTAATCTAATATAATCTAATCTAACTCTTTTCTTTTTGTTATTTTGTTTATTTTATCTACTCTAACAATCCCTCTCCCTTTTATTTCATTTATTCTCTTTTTATTTTATTTTATTTTATTTTCATTCTTTCCCTTCCCTTGGATCTTTCTTTTTTTTTCCTTTCCCTCTCTTCTCTTTTCTTCTTATTTTGTTTGGTGGTTATTGTAGTGGTGATTTCATTCTATTCTCTTGATTGTTTGTAGGTATATACATGGTGCGGATTTTTTATTCGTAGAACTCATAGAATATAATCAAGAAATTAAATGCTTTCTTCGTTAGGTAAGAGCTAAGAAACATGAATTTAAGAAAAAGTTGAATGAAGAACAACCCCACCACCTAAGCAATTTAAGGAGTATTTTACTCGCACCACTTATAACTCACCTGCAAGAACACGTTTGCCTACTATTATGGGGTCATTTATCCAAATGCTCCCTTCATTTGATGGACTATAGTTTGAAAATTCTTTTAAGCATGCTTATGCATTTTTAGACATTTGTTCCGCGGTGTTTTTGAATAATAACTCTGATGATGCTCTTTGCTTGTGGCTTTTCCCTTTTTCTTTAAAAGATAAATATAAAGCTTGGTTGGATACTAAGACAAATATCATCACTAAGGATCAAATGCATGCTAAAGAAATTCTTGAAAAAGTTTTTCTTTATTGGTCAACTGACTACCGTAAGACTTACTATAACCACTTTCTCAAAAAATAAAAATGATCAATAGCATGAAAGTCAGGAAAGTTTTAAAGAGTTGTTGTAAAGTTGTCCCTATACCATAAGGTCCATACATGGCAACTCGTCCATAGTTTTTATTCTGATCTAGATAACACAATAGACAAATGGTTAATGCATCTTATGGTGGTAGTTTTTTGTACAAAATTCCCAAAGAAGGTTGGAAATTGTTTGAACGTTTTAGTGAAAATTTGCACTTGCATGCTGCTTCCTCACATTCTAATTTGCCTAGGCAATTAGGAAGTGAAGGAGGGATTTATGAAGTTTCACATTCAAGTTGACCTTTCTACTAAAGTTGATGCTTTACCTAAAAAATTTGATCAATTGTTATGCATGAACAAAGTGTCTAATGCCTCTTCTATGCAAGATGTGTGTTCGATTTGTGCTAGTCCCATGCATGCGTCTGCTAACTATCCTTGTGTTAGTAAGTCTGATTGTGTGACTGAACAAGTGAATGCTGCCTAAGGATTTCTTCATCCAATAATCCTTCTTCCAAAACATATAATCATAGTTGGAGGAATCATCCTAATTTTTTAGGAAGGTCTCAAAATGTTGAGAATCCTCAAGCTCAGTCTAGCATACCTACCCCTCTTAGTTTTCAAAACCAGAGATATGTTCCTCTCTCTTCTCATTAAGCTCCATCAGGGAGCTTTAATACAGACAAGGTAATTTCTGCAAGGTAATTTTTTCCCCTGGTACCTTGACTTCTATTGTGCAAAATATTAATTCTAACATCTAAGGAATTTAGTCTGAAATTCATATTTTTGATTCTTACTCACAATCTATAGCTAAGTTAGAATCCTAACTTAGGTAACTAGCTATAGCTGTAGGTAAACAAGAAAAAGAAAAACTTCCAAGTCATCCCATACAAAACCCTAAAGGCCAACAATTTGAAAAATTGAAAGCTACAATGGTTCTTAAGAGAGGTGAAGAAGTAGATAATAAGGTGAGTGAGAAGGAACATGATAAAGAGAGAAGATGTAAACCTATTGAGAGTGACCTTGAAGCTAAAAAAGGTAATGACCCATCCCCTTCTCTTGTTATATCTGACCCCACTATGACGTATAAGCCAAGGGTTCCTTACCCTCAAGCTTTGGAAGCACCATTCCATTCCATGAAAGACAAGCAAAGAAATGACATCCTAGAGACCTTTAAGCAAGTTAAGGTCTATCTTCCCGTCTTGGAACCAATTAGATAGATCCCGACTTATGTAAAGTTCTTTAAAGACATGTGCACGTTTAAAAGGAAATCTAAAGATGGAAAGTCTAAAAAGGTTCTTCCAAGTGAACAAGTGAACTCGATTTTGAAATGTGACACTCAACCTAAGTTCAAAAATCGTAGTGTCCCTACCATTTCATGTTATATTGGCAATCACAAAATTAAAAAGGCACTTTCGAATTTGGGTGCTAGTGTTAATATGATACCATATTATGTTTAGTTAGAGTTAGGATTAGGTGAAGTGAAGCCTTCCAATTGTACCCTTGAGTTTACTGATAGGTCAGTTACGACTCCTAGGAGGCGAGTAGATGATGTCTTGGTTCAAATTNATAAAGGATTTTTTCTTGTTGATTTTGTTGTGTTGGATATGGACCCTAGTCATGTTTCTTAGTAGATTCCTCTTATTTGAGGACGTCCCTTCCTAGCCACAGCTAATGCCACCGTTAACCGTAGTTCAGAAGTGATGTGTAACTCGGTTATTAACATGAGGGTTAGTCTTAACATTTTCAAAGTTCTTCTCAACCAGTGTTTGAAGATGAATCTAAATGATTCTTTGTTGAGGTGATTAATGAAATGATTGAAGAAGTTTTACCTACTATTCTGAGTAATGATCCTTTGAGAACCTGTCCTGGCCATGGGAATTTAAGATTGTTTGACTTAGGAAGTATAATAGATGAGATGAATTCTAATCTTGATTCCACTTATGAGCCTCTTCCCCCTTTGGCTTATTCTCTTATGCCACCTTTTGTTGTGTCCTTGCCCAAGCTTGAGTTGAAAACCTCTCTCGGATTCACTCAAGCATGTGTTTCTAGGCACTGTAGAGACCCTAGCTATCATTATATCTGCTCTTTATCTTGTGATCAAGAGAAAGAGTTTATTTGTGTTTTGTCTTATCACAAGGGTGCTATTGGGTGGTCAGTTGCTGATTTGAAAGGGACTAGTCCTACTATTTGCATGCACATAATTCATTTGGAGAACGATGCTAAAGCTGTTTGGCTAATGCAACATAGGCTGAACCCCCATATAAGAGAAGTTGTCCAGAAAGAGGTAGTAAAGCTTTAGATGTAGACATTATTTACCCTATTTCTGCTAGTCAATGGGTCAGTCCACTTTAAGTCTTCCCTAAGAAATCTGGTATAACTATGCTTAAGAATAATGACGGTGAACAAATTCCCGCTAAATAGACCATAGTCTAGGGGGTGTGCATTGATTATAGAAAACTTAATTCTATCACTAGAAAGGTCTATTTGCCCCTCCCATTCATTGATCAAATTTTTAAAAAATAGCTAGATAAAGTTTTTATTGCTTTCTAGATGGGTATTCTGCTTTCAACCAAATACTTGTTTATCCTGAGGACCACCTTTACATGTCCATCAGGTACTTTTGCCTATCAGAGGATGTCCTTTGGGTTGTGTAATGCACCTTCCATATTTTAAAGACATATGATGACCATATTTTTTGGTTATATTGATAATTTCATAGAGGTGTTTATGGATAACTTTTCTGTTTTTTATTTTTCTTTTCATATGTGTCTTGTTATCCACTATGCTTAAAAGATGTGAAGAAGTGAATCTGATCTTGAGTTGGGAAAAGAGTCATTTCATAGTCAAAGAAGGGATTTGTTGGGATATAAAGTGTCTTAAAAGAAGATTGAGGCTGGTAAAGCTCAGTCTAGCAAACCTACCTTTACTTGGCCATGTTGGTTTTTACAAGAGATTTATTAAGAATTTTAGTGGTTTTCACTAAAGATGCTCCTTTTGTATTTGATGAGTCTTATGTGAAAGCTTTTGAAAAGATTTGATCTTTATTGGTGTCAGCCCTCATTGTGCAACCCCTGATTTTTCTCATCCATTTGAGATTATGTATGAAGTGTCTGATTTTGGTATTAGGGTTGTTTTGGGTTAAGGATGAATAGAATGTCTCATGTCATTTACTATACTAGTAGAACTCTAACTGATGCTCAGAAGAATTATTTTACTGCTTAAAAGGAGTATTTGCACTTGATAAATACTATCCATATGTTCTGTGTTCAAAAGTAATTGTGTTTACTGATCATGCTACGTTAAAACACTTATTGTCTAAGAATGACATTAAACCAAGGCTCGCTAGATGGATTTTATTGCTCAAAGAGTTTGACACCGAGATAAAAGATAGGAAACATTCTGAAAATTCAGTTGTAGACTACTTTTCTAGGATCTTTACGAAGTAAATTTATAACTTAGTTGAATTTTTTGACCACTTTCCTGATGAGCAACTATTCGATGTGTCATATGCCCCTCTCCATTGGTTTGCTTACATTGTGAACTATGTCTCCGTTAGAAAGATTCCTGCTTACTGGCCCAAATAAGAAAAAGATAGGTTCTTCTCATAAGTTAGACATTACTAATAGGAAGACCCTTATCTTAAACATTGTCCTCACCAAGTGGTACGTAGATGTGTCCCTGAAAGTGAAATTCATAGTATTCTCACCTTTTGAGACTCTTATGATTGTGGTGTTCACTTTGGAAGTTATACGATAGCTACTAAAGTCCTATAAAGCGGGTCCTTTTTGCCCACTTCGTTTAGAAATGCTCATCGATTTTGTCTTGCTTGTGAGCATTTTTAACATACGAGTGTAATGTTTCGTCATGATATGGTGCCCATTTCCCCTGTTCTGATTAGTAAGATATTTGATGTGTTGGGCATTGATTTCAAGAGTCCCTTTCCCCATTTTTCGGCTTTGTTTATATATTGGTTGGTGTTGATTATATGTCAAAGTGGGTGAAAGCTCTAACTACTAGGACCAATGACCACAAGGTTGTGGTCAAGTTTGTGAAAGAGGTCATATTCTATCAATATGGAACCCCTAGAGCTCTTACTAGTGATGGAGCCAGTCACTTCTGTCACCGCTCTTTTGAGACTTTACTTAGAAAATATTATGTGACTCACAAAGCAGCTACCACTTATTATCCTTAGATTAGTGGTCAAGTTGAGGTGTCTAATTGTGATATCAAGTCTATACTTGAAAAAACTGTTCAACTTGATAGGAAAACTGGTCTTTAAGATTGCTCTTTGGGCCTATCATACTGCATATAAGACTCCTATTTGAATGTCCTCTTACTAGCTTCTTTTTGATAAGGATTTCACTTGGCAGTTGAATCAGAACACCGTACTTTCTGTGCTTTTAAAGCTTTTAATTTTTATATGAACCAAGCGGGTTCTAACCTTAGGCTTCAATTGAATGAGTTGGATGAATTACACAATGAAGCCTATCAGAATGCCAAGATTTATAAAGCTAAAGCTAAAGCTTTTCACAATAAATTGATTTCTCGTAAATCTTTTGAACCTAATCAGAAGGTTTGGCATTTTAACTCTAAGTTTAAGCTATTTCGTGGTAAGTTGAGATCTCGATGGGATGATCCTTTTGTTGACCAACAACTATTTTCCACTGGAGTGGTGCAAATTTTGAATCCCCAAGATGGTCGAGTTCTTATAGCCAATGGCCAATGTTTGAAACCTATTGTGATTCATGATATTAAGCCCAGTCTAATTAAGTCCATCAATCTAGTAGACCGTATCTATTGTTGTTAGTGGATGGAACCTTGTCTAGCTGAAGACATAAAACTTAGTGCTTGTTTTGAGGTAACCAATCTTTTTCGAGAGTTTGAGTCTTCTGTTTTTTGTTGTCTTTTTAGGGTGTGCTTGTATTTTAGAGCGTGATACTTCACCTGGTTTTTGGCTATTGTGGTCGGTGATGGTTGTGAAGGTACTGTTGGAGTTGGGTGTTGGGCTTATATGGAAATGATTTCCCCATGCTGTCAGGTTGTGTTGCTCTTTTCTCTAGTTCTCCCTTTATTATTGTTTTCTACCTTGTGGACAATATAAGGTTTAAGTGTAAGACGATGGCAAAATGAAAATTTGAGGAAAATTTGAACTTGAAAATATGTGAGTAAATTTGATTTTGGGACAGAGCTTGAGTGTTCTAATTATATTTGTTCTACTCTTATTATGTGGATTTGATTCATGTGACCCATGCACATAGGAGATTATTGCTAGTTTTGACTCGTTGAATGCCAAAATTTTTGTTGTGCTAATGTCACTATGTAATCAATTTTGAGTTTGAGATCTAACCCAATTTTCAATGTTATTCTGAGTATATAAGAATTGAGTGCCCTTGACTTTCAGTCAATAAATAAAAAAATTGAATTAATTAAGTTCTGATTTTAGTACTAATTTTTAGGATCATCTCTATTTATATCTTTAATTGACTGAATATATACTAAGTGTTTGTCTTACTGTTATCTTTATTTATATCTTTATCCACTCAAGAAAGCACATGGAATCAAATAACTTTTGAAAAAATTCAAAAAAAAAAGAAGATTGAAAAAAAAAAACGCTAATAAATTGATTTGTTATATGGTTTGTTACATGGTTCCATTTTGTGCTTAATTTGCTCATGTCTTGGCCTATTGACTTAGTTAAAAATAGAGATCTTTGATATGAGTTTTAGGTTGGTAGTGAATTGATATGTGTGATTTTCATAGCAAATGTGTGGTTATCTGCATGATTCATTTCCTAATCTTGTTTTACTTAATACGTTGAATGAATATATACATTATTGTTGTTCTTTACAAGTGGATTAGCAAAGTTTTGGTGTGGGACAGTTGATAATTCATATTTTATATGTAAATTTACTTTTTGGTTTACTTACTTTTTAGCCTTTGGAATATGTTTTTATGTAAATAATGATGCGTATTTTATGTGGTTTTATAGGTGATAGTGATAATATGGAATAGGATGTTAAGTTTACAAAATGGACATGCAGTGAGCTGAGTATAACAGCCTACTTTCTCTCTGAATGGGCTTGGTCTGAGCGTGCTTCGCCCGAGCATCCCCAACAACACCCAACTCCTCATCTCTCTCTTTCACACACTGGGCCTGTCCATTTTGCTGACCCACGACTCATGTTAGCTTCCTTCTTCTTCTCCCTTTGCGTGGGCCTGTTTGCCCAATGGCCTCCATGGCCTGCTGCAACAACGTCCAGCTCCTTCCTCCCACATTTTCTCCCTCCCGCCTGGGCCTGGCCCAGCCACCCAGCGCCTCTCTTCCCTTCTCCCTCTCTTTTTCTTATTATCTCCATTTGGGCCTATCTTCCCAGCCTCAGCCACTATCTAAGTCACCACCCCATCAGCACCCAACAACTTAATAACTTTNNACAGCCAAGACATGGATTTTGTAAGCAACCTTAAGTAACCTAGTCAAAATAAATTAATTTTGATTAATTGTTAGCTTAAGACTAGCTCTCTTTTATTCAATGTAACAACCAAGGATTAATTGAAATTAAGTTTTCATTAATTTTTGGGCACCAAAAAGGGTTGGTTTTCCACTACAAAAAGGGGCCATTAGTTAGAGCAATTCATTCATCCATTCATCAACTCACTCATCCAAGCATCCAAGCATCCTTCCACTCTCCCATCTTCCATCTTTCAACTTTTAGAGAGTCTTTTGTAAGACAAAATCATTTGGGTTGAGGAGTCTAGAAGGGAAATAAACTTTGTTAGCTATTTTCTCTTTTCTTCTCATCTCATTTGTGAGTCAAATATGAGAGGTTGTGCTTAATTATATCATTTTGTGTAATTGAGCACTAAAGTTTGGGCATAGGAAGTGAAACATACCAACTTTAATGGTGTTTTTACTAATTATCGCCAGCTAAAATACTGTTCTAGGATTAGAATGGATCCTTGATAAGAATATTGTTTTGCTATTTTCTTTTGGGCTTATTTTTGTCAATGTAATTGCATAATTTGAGTTTATACTTGGACTTAACATATTTATGCATCTTAATACTATTGTTTATTTATTTTGATTACAATAGTTTAATTTGCTACCTCAAATGAATATTTGACCTTGTAGGCTAATATGGTGTCATGCAATTGACTTTAAATTATAATTATTTGGAATTGAATACTTTATACTAGGAATTAGATCTATTATGTCCCAAAAGAATGATTCACGCTAAACTACTATATAAATAATCTTATTTGATAATTATAATCATCTTTTTAATTTATGGCATAATGCTTGCAGCTTAGGTTGAACAAGATACTAACTAAACCTCCATTTGAGTTAGTAATTCAACATTCTTGTCAATGGTGAATTCCAAAATCCTAGATCTTTTTCCTATTTGATTTCTCTCCACTTTCTTAACTCATTTATTGCTTTTTTGTTGTTTTAAGTCATATTGATAATTGAACTCCTCAATTGAACTATTCTTTATAATCGGAAAGACTAAATTAAAAATCGCTATTGTTTCATGTAGGATCAACACTTTATACTCACTAATGTACAATTAACCTTGTGCACTTGCAAGTAAAAGGGTTTTTAAAACTAAACATAAAATCCACATCAATGTCTTCTGGGGGCCCTCGGGAAGCCTCAACGATTTAAATGTTATTCACCGATCCGATGTTTTCCAAGAGTTATATCAGGGTCAGGCTCCAAAATGCAAATACATCATTAAAGATTATAAGTACAATATTATATACTTCTTGTCCAACGGTATTCTTCCAAGATGGGCAACCATCGTCAAGACTACTACCCTTCCTTACGGAGTCAAGGCAAAATTGTTCACCAAACATTAAGAGTCTATTAGGAAGGACATAGAGAGAGCATAAAGGGCTCCACACGCTCACTTAGCCATCATCGATAGCCCTGCTCGAAACACGAACAAGGCTAAATTAGGTATGGTAATGAAGGCATGTGTTATACTCCACAAGATGATCGTTAGTGACAAACGTCGTGATTTGTATGACCTTATTTATGACTATTATAATGTGGAGGACAAAACCCTGCAACCTAATGTCCTATGGAACCATCATCCGTACTATGCAACCTAGCTTTGTAGAGGAGCACAAGTGCATGACCTAGAGCTAGATGCACGTCGCCAATTCGACTTGGTTAAAGAAATATGGGATCAACATACAGCTCGACAAAGATCGCAATCGTAGTTGTTATGTGTTATGCGTTGATCTTTTCGATCTATCTTTTAAAAAAATTCAAAACTTCGCCTCATATTTTTTTTGAAATATTAAACCTTCGTATTGTAATTTTTTTAAATGTTAATCCTTCAAGTTGTATTGGTTTTTAAAATTAAATTATACTTTTTATTCTATCTTCTTTCGCTCGTTCAACCAATAAAAATTAAGTGATCAATTTTTTGGAATTTTCAGATAAAATTATCCATTTTTCCGGGCAAAACAATAAATATTCCTTTATTCAAAAAATAAAAAATATTTGTACAAGTTATAAGATTAAAGTACAAACACAATTAAAACGATAAGTAATAAAATATATTTAATGGTAGGCTCCATGACAAATATTTAATTCAACTGTCCTAGAATGAGTTTAATCGATTGAGAAAGTGATGAAATTAAAATTCTAGAACTGTGGAACTTTTGTTAAGAGTTCCAAAAACTAGAACTCAGGTTGAGAATACTTTAAGTTCTATATTTATTTTTCTATTTGTGGGAGTCAAAAATTGGGTCTAATTCAATGGTAGACGATTTGGATTTTTTGAATTAGGATGCCATTTGCAACTTTTGCGTGATAGAATTATAGTAAAATTGATACTTCACAAATGTCTATAATTTGTCCACTTCATAATTATGAGGGAAATTCGTGCTATTTAATTGGATGCACAAGGCTTTATATTTACATATACATAGTTCCTAATCCTGATGTCTTATTTCAATGTCTTTACTTCAAAGACATATATTTTACTAAAAGGACATGTGAGCATATTAAAAAGCAATCAACTAAGGAATAAACATACAGTAATCAAGCTTACTGAAATTCCCTAGCATATCATCACATTCCTTTTTTGAATTTAGGCGAGATCAATTATTCTAAGTATGCATGGTAAAGGAACCATGGCAGCAAAATAGCATTAAAAAATAGAAAGTAATCATGTTCACACCAAATATCTAACATAAGGGAGAATATGGGGGTTGGTCCTAGATCACTTGGTGAGGCCTTTTGCCTTTTTCATGAGGCACTGGAAATATCTTGATGTAGATTTTCTTTTTGTAGACATGTTCACTTATTATGACAAGGTTGTTTGCATATTGAACAACTCTTAGTTTGTTATTTGGCCAATTCCGTTGTATTTTTCAAGCATCAGCTTTCTTGGACCGTTCAGCTTTCACTCAAAACACATAGCACTTAGAGCTCAACGTCAAAACCTTAGCACTGATGTTAAGTTTAGAATGAGGGATTCCAGCACTAATAACTGTTAAATAATTCACATGACCCATTACAATTGCGTGACGTCTGTTATGTGAGAATTCATAAATGAAAATTCATAGCTGGGAATGAGGATCCATTTTGCAAATGAAATTTAATTACGTATGCTAATTTCTTCATTTGGTATGTCACTACAAACAAATGGTCATTTAGTGACAGAATTAGTGGCGGAAAAGATAAAATCAGTGATGAATTTTTTAAAGCAGCGGTGAAAATGGTGATGAAACAAAGTTGTCATTTTTTAGCCCTTCACTGAGATCCTAGCGACTGATCTTGGAAATTCCATTTCCACGTATAGCAAGGATGGCAGGAGATGGTGGTGTGCAAAGGTGGTGTCAGAATTTCGGATCCGTTGCCATTAGTGACGGCTTGTCTGTCGCTATGGTGACAGATTGGAGTTTCGTCGCCATTTGCATTTTTTTTAAAAAAATATTTAAGACGCATAGTCCGTCGCTTTTTTTGACAATTTTTTTTAATGAAACCATTGTTTTTCTGAGTATCCCCTAATAGAATGTCCTACGGAAAATTACAAAGAGGATATTAAGTTCATTCGACACTAGTGCTTCTTTCAAAACATTTTCAACAATTCCCAAGCCACAAACAAGCCAAATATCACATATAAACCAAATTGTTTCAAGTGCTTAATCACAATTGATGTCACAAATTGCATAAATAAAATGCAGTTCCTAAACATAGAAGTGTACTAAACAACACCATGGCTAAGAGAGCATCGTACTTAATCAAATACACATATATATGTATGGAAATAGGGAGGAGAGAAGCAAGTAACTCAGGAATCAATCTCCGAGGGTTGTATCATGATACTCTTTATCATTGTCCTCGTACTCATTCTCATATTCATCATGTTGTGGAGGGTTAATACAGGGTGCTTGCGATGCCGAGCCAGAAGCTTGTTGCATATTGAAAAAGCTTGCATTTGTTGATTCATACTCATCATTACTAACAATAACTTAACTTATCCTAAAGTTACATTAATAACAATAACTTAACTTATCCTAAAGTTATGTTGTGCTAAACTTTAATATCAATGACTCGAATATGAGTAGTGTTACAATTTACTGTACCAGCCCTTTGAGAGGGGCTGAAGTAAGAGGATTCTTTAATGTTAATGACCTCATCTCTAATGTTGTAAATACGGCCTATTTTGTTAGTATAGGCTTTCACCCACAACTCATTTGAATTTGGAAGTGATTCAAATAGTTCTTAGGAATTCCTATCTGATGGCTCTTAAGAGTTGATGATATTTTGAAATTCTTATTCAAAGGATTCCTGCAATATCACAACATTTGTAAAAATTAAATATATTATGCTTGATGAAATTATATGAATGTAGATTGAACCACTAATTAAAATTAAATGAAGAGAACAGCTTACGTACATTTGTAGTGATTTCTTATCAACCCAAGGTCCTTCTTCTTTTTCATGAAATTTGTGACTGCGGTTGAATATCTCAACAATTATGGGATCCATCCCAAGTTGTTTCCTCTATGTATCAAACAAATTTAGAAAACACATAAAATACCACACTCAAACAAATAACTAAAAAAAGTTGTAAGAGGTGAAGTTAGTTGCCATACGTCTCCTATGCTCAAGCATATGGATTGAGCCAAGTGTGAAGAGATGGTCCAAGACTTTCTGGATCACCAAGCTGATTTTTTTTTTTTTTTGGTTTGTTCACACAATTCTTATACGCTTCATTTTCCCAATATTGTTTGAGTCTTTTCCGTTAATCGTCATCGAGCCAGTGGGGCTGTTTGTTGAACTTTCTTGCTTTGACAAGGAAATGTCTCAAACATGCATTGCCTCCATTTCAAAATTCCTCCTAATTCGGGTGTCAAGGATAGAATCTCAAGTGAATCACTTCTACAATTAAGAAAACAACAAATACATCAGATAATGTCATAACAATGAATTAGGTACATACAAAGTGTTAATATTTAATCACTTTAATTACCTCAAACTCTCCAAACTACAAATCTCGAGCAAATTTGGGCACTTTACCACAAGAAGGCCAGCATGCATCATGCTTTCCTTGAAAGATCAAAGAAATCCTAGCAACAGCACCATCATTTGGGATAGACCTATTTTAATATAACACATCAAATTAACATCACATAACACAAAATGCTTTAAGTTAGAAATAAGTAACTCCGTTCGACCTTCCCGTTACCATCTAGCATAATATACATCTTGGTTCAAGTGCTTCCATGATTAGATTGTGCTTCACTATCTCTAATTTCAATGTCTTGTTGGGATAGGTTAGAGTTGGGGCCAACGATATGACAATGTTGAGAGTATGGTTCACAGTGCTAGCAATAGAGATGTTGCTTGGAATGTTACATCCAAACTGTTAGTACATTAATATCTAATTCAGGATATATGGGTTATGATGAGGGAAAGATCTCATAGAAGCTGTCCCAAATTGATTAGGAATTGGGATTGTTCTGGAAACACCTGCCGTATAAGTACTTGTGGTTGTTGCTAGGGAAAATTTGGTACGAGGTGTTTGGGAGGAAGGTTAATCAATGTTCACAATACTAGGATGTGCGACGGAGCTCCTATGTCATCTTCCTCTTCCTCGAATAGAGGACTTACCTCCATGAGGGGTGAAATTCATACTTGAAATACTTGACAATAATACAAGTTTAAATAATGATTGTACATATGAACAGTTTATTCACACAGCATAATAGGTACAGAATAGCAAGTTCAAAATTGACACAAATGATAACAGTAAATTCATAACCAAATGTTACAAAACTAAGTAATGAAATACATAACTATTTATAAGCATTTAATTGTTTACATCATCTTCAACCTTATCCTTGCTCCCATCACCATCATCATTCTCATCATCGTCGTCGTCGTCGTCGTCATCATCATCATCATTATCATCATATAAATGCAGATCTTCCTCTATTTCATCTATTGTGTTCCTATCTTCCCAGTCAGCCTCTTTATCAGCCTCATCCTCTTCTGCCTCATCTATGTCATTATGTACTTGAATAAATAGAAAACTCATATCATCATTAATCTTTTTCAGTGGTGCACTTTGATTCACTAATGATATAGGGTAACATCATTCACAGGTTCCACAAGTGTCGTCATGCCCATTTGTTGGTAATCAATAGGTGGAGTGTATTGCTTAGCCACTCTGCCTTGATTTGGTTGGTATGCTGATAAGCCAATTCACCCAATCGCTTGACCAATCTGGATGTGGCGTGAAGTATACTTGTGATGCAGTATTTGGGAAGATGAATGGATCATATTTTCTGTATCTCCTTGTGCGATGAACGTTATTAAGTTTGCTCACTTTTTGTGACTGTGTCCCACAATTCAATGTGGGATCAAACCACTCACAATTGAATAACACACATATTTTAAGTGATGCATTCACATACTCAATTTCGATAATATCTTTAAGTATGGCATAATAATTATTTTTAGTATCTTTAAGTAATACATCGTTGTGTATGGTAATGAATTTTGATTTCTTTGTTGTGACCTTCACCTCCTTCATCTCGAATTCCCATAAAACTTGCATGCATCGAGGTTTGAGTCTTCTTTAAAGAAGAGCATGCAACCTTTACGACAACATTCAATGTGTATAGCTACATTGTAGAGCTTTTTAACAACCTTCTTTGTCTCCCCATATTTCTTTGGCTTGCGGTTGTTCGATGGACACATCTCTTTTATTAATTGAACAATTTCATTGAAACAGATTTGTGCGATGTTATAATTAGACTTAACATTCAACAACCTAACAGTAATAGAGAGCACATTGTGGGTAGAACAGCTACCATATACAAGTTATTGAGTAGCTTGAACTATATTATAGAATGGTTCTTGACAAGTGTTTGACTCTTCATCCCTTACACTGATTTGCCAATATGCCATCACTAACCATGTACTCCGCACAATCTACATAGGATGCATTATAGTCATGATTAGTATGACTTGAACTACCAACTTTGGGCATTTCACTAGCAGAGTACCCAAAATCATATTGTTGATGTCCTAGTTCTCCATGGCTTATCCAATACTCGTATTCTTTCACAAAACCCTTGTGCAATATAAGGTACACTCTAGAACGTTCCCTACCTACATGCAATTTCATCAAATTGATGTACTCCATTTAGAAATTCTTGTATAACAATTATGATCCAACAATAATCTATTATACATCTGACATCAATGTGGATGATCATTCATATTCTTCTCAAGCAACAATATTCATGTAAGTTATTAAATTTGTATTAATTTTAACTTATATAATTATAATTACATAAATTACTCTATTATACACTAAATATATTTTAATAGCTAAATGCAACATTAATTAATTTACAAAAATATAAATATGTACGTGAACTCAAATATATAACATTAGAAACACGCATCATATAAGATATAAAATTGAATATATAAGCATATATGCTAACATACATGAACCTTTTTAAACATTCATGTTCCACTAAATCTATTTTCTTAAATTATAAACCTAAATACTTACAATTTTACTTACCAAAGAACTCCTAACTATAGACAAAAAGACAAAATCAAACTAGCATACAAGCCACATTGTAGCATCAACTTTATGCCAACAATCTTCTTAAAACATGTCATCCAATACCAAGAATTATTTCTTTTACATCATGCCAATTTAGAAAAAAATGTTCATTTTAATTCCTACTAATTTCACATTCGAAATATAAATTGCAATAATTTTATACTTTTCTACTTATAAACTTCTACAAGTATATTTCTACTCTTACAAATTTCACAAAGCTAATAATAGATTCAAACTTGAGCATGCAATTCCAGCAATATTACATTTTAATTAAAATTACTAAACCCAAACCCTACATTACGTTGAGAAAGATGTTGAAGCAATTTGAAGCAATAACTTCACAAAATTTTACATTTCAACAAAACATGAACTAATTACGAAATTTTAACAATCTAATGCTAAAATAATTAGTAATTAAAACTATAAGAGGTGAGAGAAAATTTACCAAAATCACGTGCTTTGTGAGGTGGCAGCAGCAGA
>NCQV01091511.1:32785-44260 GCA_002740545.1 Lophocereus schottii | reverse complement strand
ATCATCGATGGCCTCTACTAATCGAATCAAGAAATTAAAATGTCACGCTAAGAAAAGCATGCTAACAAATCAAAAGTTAAAATTAAAGAAATCAATATTCATGGTTCATGCAAAAATACGTAAATTTTTTAAAAAGATAAATTACAAGGGGCAGGGATGCCGGTGTAAATTGACATTACATTTTTGCAAACTAAAAATTAAACTAAAATATACGAAGAGGATTAAAGGTGAAAATAGGGGATAAAGTTGGTTGATGCTCAGGTGTATCCACATGATTGGCTCGGGGCCCAGTAAAACAAAACTTCGTTTGGGTTTTGGTTTTGGATCTGGCGGAGTAATTGTCTTTCTCTTTTTTCAATCTCTTATTCTCTTGTGGCTTTTCCGTCTCTCTGGGTGGCCGCCGACCCTCCCTCAACTCGTATAGGCACCCTTTCATCTACAGCGATTTAAGAGATAAACTAGGCGTCTAAATAGATAAAAAAAAAAAATCCAATGTCATCTCTTAACTTATTGATTTGTCCTTTATCATGTAGCATTACCATATTAGACGTGTTTGGCCCTTATAAATTTATTGAAAATTGACATTTATCTGCTAAACACATAATTGGCATGCAAAACGATGGGACGAAGAACCCAATTGGGTATATTGATTTGGGTTGTTCTATCTGTTTAAAACTCCAATTCAAAAGCAATTGTTTGATTTCAGATCTGTTAGGCACGAAGTATACAATTTGGGCCTTAAATTTCGTTATCGCACTTTTTATATATGAAGTGACAGACCATGTTTTAAGTGTCCACATGCTCTTATTCTCAATCCCATGTCCTAGTTAGCAGCCCTCATCTTGGTAAATAATTTATTGAGAGTAGAGGCGTTCTATTTCCATTCCTAATAATTCAGTTATTCCCCTTCTCATATCTAAGCTTGCGGATTTTAGTAACTTAATGCCTATTCTCAATATCATCTGTTTACTACCACATACCAATCACCAACCGCTCATTTCTCTATGAAACCACATCCAAAATGCAAGAAAACTGCTTATTTATGCATGTGCGATTACAATCCTAATACAAAAAAATGCAAGAAATGGCAGAATGTCAAATTAAATTTAAGATCCTTGGTTTGAATATATTATTTAGTTAATTTGTTTTCTTTTAACATAAATGATGAATTCCTTAATTAAAATTCATATGTCGTTTATAATAAATTTAATGCCCAAACAAGTGCATCTCGCAAACGGGTTTTGGATGAGGTACTATGGTGTATGCTGTTTGCTAATGATATTGTTTTCACCAATGAGAATAGGGTGGTCTTAACAGCAAGTTGGACCAATTTAGACTTACTTTAGAATCTATAGGTTTTAGATTTAGCAGATCAAAGACTGAACTTGAAATATGGGTTCAGTGGTGAGAAAGCGGGTGCAGAAATACTTACCATGGGAGGTGTAGCAGTACTAGGGGCTAAGAAGTTCATGTATTTAGGCTAGATCATTGAGGAAAAGGAGATATTGACAAAGATGTTATTAACCAACATATTAGAGTGGAATGACAAAAATGAAGAAGTGCTTTCGATGTTTTTTGTGATCAGAAAATACTTGTAGGATTGAAAGCGATGGTCTATTGTATGGTAGTCAAGTCAGCTTTGTGGTATGGTTTAAAGTGCTGATCAATCAAGAAGTCTCAAGTCCAGAGGTTAATGGTAGCAAAGATAAGAATGATTCGATAGATGTGTGGATATACGAGATTGGATAGCATTATGAATAAAGTGATTAGGGAGAAAGTAATAGAAGATAAGATGAGGAAGACTAGACTAAGATAGTTTGGTCATGTAAAGGGGAGAGTGAGAATGCACCAAGGAGGAGGTACAAGATAGTTAACCTTTTTGGGTATAGAGGAGGTAGAATGGCCAGAGAAAATTTAGAATGATTAGAAATGATTTGAAGTTTGTTCGTCTAATGGAAAACATTTCTTAGGATAGTCATTTGTGGATATCTAGGATTACAGTTGCAGATCATAGGTACCGTGCATCTATTGTAGATGATTTGAGTAGTGATTGTTGTTATGTTGTACTGACTTTTGTTCTTGCTTGTGTGTGATGTAATCTTATAGGCTAGTAGATTAATGCACATTTGATTTCTTGAGTCGTAGACCCTTCACAACTATAGTTTCCGCCCTTTGTCTCTGATTGTTTGAATGTGGACAGTTATTGGCCAGATTAGTAATGTGTCGTCACCTACTACTCAAGGCATGCAAAACACTTGCCCCTAATTTATTGTTCATGTTAACTTACGATGTTTTAAGTATTTAGATCTTGGGTTTGCTAAATTATTTTGTCAACCAATTTTCAACCTCTAAGTATCTTGGTAAAACTTTTCATGTGGATTTACTGGAAACGGTCTCTCTATGTGCAACCATGTGTGTAGGGGTAAGACTGTCTGCATCTGGATCTCCCCAAATTCCACAAAAGTAGGATCCACACTGGAAGTTGTTGTTATTGTTGTATCCAAACAAGTGCATCACTTAAATCACAAAATAAATTATTTCCCCCAAAAAATTAATTGATATACTTCTGGTGTTCCTTTTCCACTCAATCGTTGTTTTATGATATAGCCTTTAACAAGGAGATCCCCAAAATTGGATAGCCTTCTTGAGAAGGAAATTCACCTCTTATTGTAGTCTAGACTCAAACAATGGATACCCTTGTAGACCTGGATTGCAATCAATTAACGATTTCATCCTAAATAACTAGAATAGCATTAAACGTAACTGGTAGACTCGCTCAAAGAGCGAGATATTACAACTCATTAATTAAAAGAAAGTATGAAGAGACTCTTGAAATAACAGAGAGATTGTTTATTTGGTGGAAAAATACTATAAAAAAACATAAATAGGAGAAAGATTGCGCCTATTGTTTGCTCCTACAAATGGCGACGTTCAATTGCAATATTTCGTTGAAGTGCAAAAGTCTCATAGGATTTTGGAGCGAAATAAAAAAGCATCATGGTATGAAGTAGGCCTAATCAATGTTTGGCGTTAGATAAGTAATAAAATTCGACCTGCAATCGGACAAATTTGCTTGAAATTAAGAGGCAACATAAGTGGGATATATATATATATATATATATTCCGAGATCATTTTTTTATTTGATTTTGCCATAATAACTAACCTAATTATAAAATGACTGATTAAATACCCAATAAATGTTAAAAATATAATTTGAAAAGTCTTACTAAAAAATGTAAACAATAGGAATCACTAAAAACAAGGAAAGTAAATGAAAGGTGACGCGATAATTAGGTATTTGTTTTTATCCTTTTTCAAACGTATAAATATGTAAATATTTCTTCAACAAAGTGACAAACGAATTGTAAGAAAGATAATTTTTTCCGTTTCAATAACATCATATTATCTCTCCTCCTCAATTCCTTTGCTTAGAAATCATATTAAACATATTCTATTATTGTTTTTAGAGCCTCAAACGCCAACACTGGTATCAGAGCTAAAATAAGTCCAGGCTGTCCTATCAATTTTCACATTCCATAAAGCTTATTAAAAAAACAAAAAACAAATTTCCTCAGTTAAATTTCTCCTCAAAATTTAACTTCACAAAATTATTATGGCATTAACTTCAAACCCAATTTCCTTCAACTTAGCATCCAGCAATTGGTTACCAATAATGAATGGAGAAAGCTATCAAACATGAANNNNTCAAATAAGAACTCTATTAATTGCATACGGTCTATGGGATATAGTAGAGAATGGGTATGAAGTCCCACCTATAGAACCCAAAGATAATGAAGCTTGTGATGATAACAAGAGAAAACAATATGAAGAAAATCAAAAAAAGGGATTGTTGTGCCATTTCATTAATCCAATGAGGAGTTACACAAAAAATATTTCCACGAATTATGGTCGCAACAACATCCAAATGTGCTTGCACAATTCTATCAAATGCATATAAGGGCTCAGAAAAGGTAATCGTTATCAAACTACAATCCTTATGGAAGGAATTTGATACATTATTAATGATGGAGGGAGAAAATATTCAAGCATTCTCTACTCACGTATCCAACATTATTAATCAAATTAGAATACATGGTGATATTATTCCACACATAAAAATTGTGCAAAAAATTTTAAGGAGTCTTCTTCTGAAACATGACCACATAGTGGCTGCTGTAGAAGAATCCAAAGATTTATCTAAGATTTCTCTAACTGAATTAATGGGATCTCTTCAAGCACATGAGGAGAGAATGCATAGGTTTTCTAAACCCCCCTTGGAGTAGGCTTTCCAAGCCAAATTAAAATCCTCCAAGAACGGAGAAAATAAAAAAGAAAATAGCCACGGTAGGAATTTTCAACAAAAAAAAGGAACGCCAAATAATCGAGGTAGGGGGAGAAAAAATTATAAAAACCAAGGAAGCCGTTATGATGGAAAATCGGGCTCATATTGCAGGGTATGCAAGATGAATAATCACAATACAAATGATTGTCGATTTAAATGCCAAAGGGCACATGGCACATTCATCATATAAGGGATTGTCGAAATCGATCACAACATGATGAGGCCAATTTCTCAGAGAAGAATGACCTTACTGAGAACGTCTTCTGTTCTTGTTTAAATACTCAGCAAGAGTCCAAAGATTTGTGGTATTTGGACAGTGGTTGCTCAAACCACATGATAGGAAATAAAAATTCATTCGTCCAACTAGACGAAAATATCAAATCTAATATCACACTTGGTGATGGTAGAACCCAAGAAGTAGCAGGTAAAGGGATAATAGTTGTAAAAGCCAAAAATGGCACTAGAAAATTTATTCAAGATGTTCTATATGTCCATGGCTTAGCACAAAATCTACTAAGCGTGGGGCAACTCATCCAAAGAGGTTATTCAATAAAGTTTGACGACAACAATTGCTTCGTATATGACAAAAAGAATGATCAGTTAATAGCTTCAATTGCAATTGCCTCAAATAGAATTTTCCCATTGAAGATGCCCATGGAGCCAAAAGTTACTCTTTCTATTATGATGGATGATTCTATCTTATGGCATCAATGTTGTGGACATCCAAATTTAATAGCCTTAAAATTCTAAAACAAAAGGATATGGTGATTGGTTTGTCTAGTGTCAATAACAACAGCAAAACAAGCGAGGGTTGTATCCTTGGAAAAATGCATCGGCTACCTTTTCCTAAAACTTTATGGAGGGCCAAGGTTCTGCTTCAGCTGGTTCATGATGATATATAGGGGCCAGCTACAAATAAGCCTTTGGATGGAAAAAGATATTTTCTATTATTTGTTGATTATTATACTCGCATGATGTAAGTATATTTCTCGGAACATGAATCAGAAGCATTTTCCTACTTTTTGCAATTCACTGAAAAATGAAGTGGACATAGTTTAAAAATCTTAAGAACATATCGTGGTGGAGAGTTCACTAGTCATGAATTTGACAAGTATTGTAAAACGCAAAGAATCAAGAGAGAATTGACAGTAAGACGTACACCACAACAAAATGGTGTTGCAGAAAGGAGAAATAGAACTATAGTAGAAATGGCATGTAGCATGCTACAAGGCAAAAATTTACAGAAGAATTATTGGGCGGAAGCTATTAATACAATTGCCTATATTCTTAATCGATCCACCACAAGAGCTATTTTAAATAAAACACCATATAAGGCATGGTGTAATAGGAAGCCGAAGGTAGAGCATTTCAAAATTTTTGGTTGCACAGCATATTCTCATATCTTGAAAGAGAATAGCGAAAAATTAGATGGAAAAGGCGAAAAATACATTTTTGATGGTTATAGTGAAGAATCCAAAGGATGTCATCCGTACAACCCAGATATCAAGATGTTAGTTGTATCAAGAGATGTCACATTTGATGAAACTGCTAAATGGAGTTGGTCAAAGGACCAAATAGTGCAACCTATACTAAACCATTTTCAATATCAAGACTGCTATCCCATAGAATTACCCCAAGTTTCAAACCCACCATCCGTTATCTTTTAATAAGCCGAATTGCTCAAGTTCACTTCCAAATCTAAATTCTTCAAATTTTCAACAACCTCTGTAATGATCACAAAGAGAAAGACATCCACCAACTTATCTACAAGATTATGAATGTGATCAAGCAATTGTAGCATTTTTTTCTAGTGAACCTCAGGCTTTTCAAGAAGCATCCAGAGATGATAAATGCATTGATGCAATGAATGAGGAAATAAGAATGATTGAGAAGAACAATACATGGAAATAAGTGGATGCACCTCAGGACAAAGAAGTGACTGGTCTTAAATGGGTTTATAAAATTAAGTGCAATGAAGATGACACAATTCAAAAATATAAGGCACACTTAGTTGCAAAAGGATACTCTTAACAACCAGCAGTTGATTTTAATGAGATATTTGCTTCAATTGTTTGCATGGAGACAATAAGGACTGTATTGGCCATAGCAGCACAACTAAAGTTACAAGTTTTTCAATTAGATGTAAAATTAGCATTTCTAAATGATGAATTGGAAGAAGAACTACATGTTGAACAACCAGAGGGTTATGTGTTGGAAAACCAACAAGAAAAAGTTTATTGACATAGGAAAGCCCTTTATGGTCTTAAATAGGCACCACATGCTTGGAATAGCAAAATAGATAACTACCTTCTTCAAAGTGGCTTTGGTAAAAGCCCAAGTGAGCCATCCCTATACATCAAGGCTGAAGGACTAGACTTTCTTGTTCTATGTTTATATGTGGATGATCTCATTTATACAGGCTCAAATCAAAAGCTGATTGAAGAATTTAAAAAGACAATGATGTCAGAGTATGAAATGACCGATCTTGGTCTAATGAAACATTTTCTTGGCATGCAAGTGAAACAAAGTCGAGGACGAATTTTTCTTTCCCAGGAGAAATATGCAGATGATTTACTTAAGAAATTCTATATGACCAACTACAAGCCATTAAGTACACCTATGGCTATAAATGAAAAACTTTCCAAGAATGATGGACAAGAAAAAGTTGATGCATCAACTTATCGAAGCTTGGTTAGATCATTAATTTATCTCACCAATACAAGTCCAGATATCAAGCATGCAGTTAGTATTGTTTCCAAGTTTATGAGTGAACCTAGAAAATATCACTTTACAACAACCAAGAAAATACTGCCATAAATTAAAGGGACAAATAATTTTGGCATTCTATATAAAGTAGAACAAGATTATAGGCTCAAAGGATTCATAGAGAGTGATTGGGCAGGATGTATAGATGATAGGAAAAGTACAAGTGGATATGTTTTTCAACTATGTTCTGAGACCATATGATGGTCTTCAAAAAAATAAGCGACAGTGGCATTATCATCTGCAGAGGTAGAATACATTACATCAACATGTGCTGCATCTGAAGTAGGTTGGCTTAGAAGAATTTTCAGAGACATACAAGATGACAACAAAGAACCAACTACAATATTTTGAGACAATTTGTCAACAATTGCAACGACAAAAAATCTTGTCTTTCACAGCCAAACCAAACATATTGAGATACGATATCATTGCATTGGGGAACTAGTAGAAAAAGGTGAGATTGAACTTCAATTTTGTAAAACGGGTGAACAACTAGCGGACATATTCACTAAAGTAATTCCGGCAGAAACATTTGTCGACTTCAGACAGCAACTTGGACTACAAGGCTTTTCAAATTAGGGGGAGTGTTAAAAATATGATTTGAAAAGTATTATTGAAAAAGGAAAACAATAGGAATCACTAAAAATAAGGAAAGTCAATGAAAGGTGACGTGATAGTTAGGAATTTGTTTTTATCCTTTTTCTCACATATAAATATGTAAAGAGTTCTTGAACAAAGTGATGAATGAATTGTAAGAAAGATTTCTTTTTCTTTTTCAATAACATCATATTATCTCTCATCCTCAATTACTTTGCTTAGCAATCATATTAAACGTATTCTATAATTGTTTTTAGAGCCTCAAACACTCACAATAAAAGTTGCACGAGCTCTCTACAACAAATCTTAAACAAGATTCCCTACATTTTTTAAATCTTGTGCCATTATCTTTTACTTTAGCTAAATAGCTAGTTAAGTTCGTAGCTCATGGCTTCAAAGATATGATTACGTTATTTTGTCTTATATGAAAATTTGCAATTGAATTTCGTCTTTTCGGAGTCTTTAAGGCCAATTGAAGAAGCTTGTTCTGAAATTTAGTATTTTATTAAGAAGTTAAGTAACATCCGTTTTGTGCTAATTTATAAATAGAAATTTAATAGTGATGCTCGGAACTCAAATTTGGAAATCAAAAATCCATATCAATTAGTGCGTCCTAAATATTAACATCTGACTCTATAATGTATCGATGTTTTAGTCTTTTTTACTGTTATTCTTCATTCTTCGTTCTAATTCTCGTTCTTCTATATCAATAATTTTGGAGTAATCTAGTCATTTAATTTGCAAGCATTACACGTTAGTAGCTCCCATTCTTATATACAAAATATGATCATTTTATTTACTAGCTCCATATTCTTATTTGCAAACATAAATGTCCATATATCAAATGTTGGCCAAAGATTCTACTAGAGAAGAGAAACTTTGAATCTATAAAACTCTAATCAAAACTTTCATATCATCGTGAAGATCTAGATTTTCAAAAGACTTCATCTTTATGTTCACGGTTTCTACTCAGCTAGCCATATATGAATGGTATACACCGGATGAAACATAAGGAGCATAGCCATCATTTCTACTTGCGTGGCTAATTGGTTGGAAGTTTTATACGATTTGAAAATCAAAAAATAGCAGAAGATTTAGATCGCCCTAGAGAGGGGTGAATAGGGTGATCACAAAATTTTAATAACAAAATTGAAAGCAAGAATAGAAATTAAAATGATACAATACTTGAGGATATTTTAACGAGGTTGCGCCTCAATCAGGCTTAGGTCCATGTCTAAAGCTATCCAACTCCAGGATTCAACCCTCTACTTCTTTTATTAAGAACTCTTACAATCTCTTAGAGTTACCTCACTCTAGAGATCCCGAGTACTTAAATCAACCTCGTAATTTAAGTATGGGGGAGTTGTGCCCTCACAGCAACTCCTAAGTTCGCTCGTTAATAATAACTTCCTCAAAAACAATCAACAACGTTTTATCACTGATAATGCTTAATACAATAGATTGTGCTTAATACTGTTTTTTGTTCACCTCTTCTCTGCTGTGCTTCCTCAATCTGGTCGCTATTTATAAGCCTTGGTGGTCATGCTCCAAAAGAAGAAGTTTTGCCCAAGCTGTACTAGAATAGCATTTCAGGGCCTTGATTTTAGGTCAGCATCTTCTATTTTGATTGTCATGCCATTTTTGCCACGAGCTGCATAATATGCTTTCCATAACATCACAGAGATATACTCTATAATCAAGGGATCATATTAAGTCTTTCCATGATTGATTTGCAATTAATCAATCAATTAAAATTATCCCAAATCTCCTAAATTGATTTCCTCAAAATTCGAAATTAAAACTTTGAGTCAACTAACTAATTTCCATGATTAGCTCCCATTCAATCAATCAGATAAAATCATCCATATTCTTTCCTTGATTGATTTTCCAATTAACCAATCAAATAATATCAGGCATACATTTCTTTCTTGATTGATTTTCCAATCAATCAAATAATATCAAGCATATATTTCTTTCTTGATTGTCTAATCAATCAAATAATATCAAGTATATATTTCTTTCTTTAAGCAGCCACGTATTTCCTTTGGTATAAAATAGTTGCTTAAGTTTTGCACTCAATTTTACAACCTCTCAATTTTGCCTCTTAGTCTATAGTTAATTTTGGTGTTTCACCAAAACCATATTAGCCATTGATAGAGTCCACAATTTCCCCCTTTTTGATGAAAGAAAAAATTAACTTCAGTGGCTTATTTAGGTATGTCATGCTAAATTCAGCACATAGAACATCAATATGAAACAGTGAGGTAGACATGCTTTGTTAGATAACATAGTTTAGCAAAATAAGCAACTAACACTGAGCCCTAAGCACCTTAGCAAGATAAGCAAAAACCTAATGCAACTAATATGATAAGTATTAATCCACACTTTCCCCCCTCTTTCATCAAAAACGAGGGAAATATGGGACAAAATTTTGTATGTTTGAGCATACCAATAGGACAAAGTAAAAAAAACGAAAAGGAAGGCAGAAGGAAATGGAATCAGTTCTTGGACTGAGAGGATTTGCTGGCGACTCTGATGAGGTGAGTAGCATAGTTTGCACACTGGACGTGTTCGGCGGTAGATAGGGGAACACCCTTGAGAGCATAGTGGCAAGTGATGCTGCTCATATGAAGAAGATCATCCACCTCCTAATTGAGCACGGTGAATTGCTATGTAAGGGATGACTGCATTTCAGTGAGGCTAATGTTCAAGATAGCCTGATTTTGGGCGATGTCATATAGGGTATCAATTTGCTGGACAAGAATGTAGTCAAGTCTGTCTATAGATTCCTAAAGCTCACACACTCACTTGTCAAGGGTAAGGGTATGGTCGAGGAGGGAAGGTGGTAGAGTAGTAGAGGGAGATGTGTGTCGAGGCTTGATGTGTTTAGCAAAGCTAGAAGGGACAAACTTTTTCTCATCTGAAGTCATGTCCTCAATGAATTTCCAAACGCAAGAATTAGTCTTAAAGAACTAAATATTTTTTAGAGAAGAGGGACTGATGACAGAGACAGGTTTGGTTTCACAGATCTCATTCTTAAGGGAAACACAAAAGTGCTTAAACACAAGGGTTAATAGGTTAGAGTAAGGAAGAAAAAAAAAGGGAGTGATGACAGGGACAGGTTTGGTTTCACAGATCTCATTCTTAAGGGAAGCGCGAAAGTGCTTAAACACAAGGGTTAATAGGTTAGAGTAAGGAAGAAGGGCAGGACGCATAATCGAACTGACTTTGACCATGTAGCTAAGGATATATTGAGCAAAGTTTACTAGGTTGCCGGTCATGAGAAGATATATGAGTTCTAGAGTCTTGTTTTTCAGGATGTTAGTAGAGTTGGGCTTAGGCAGAATGGTTCGAACAAGGACATAGCACAGCAGGCGAGGGTCATGGTATAGGATCAAGTAGGATACGTTAGACCCCGATGAGGAAGTGGGGAGGTTGGCAAATTTAGCTAAACAGTGATGCTGGATGTCGCCCAGAGATGAACCAGGTTATTGGAGAGAAGGTAATTCAAGGATTGTGTTCAATCCTGATTCAGTCAGGGTAAATTGGGTATACTTGACTTGACATTCTGGTGTGATAGCAGACCCAGTTTTAGCGACTCGAACATTGGCATAAAACAATCCAACAAGCTGGGGGTAATGGTCATCGCCTAAATATAGCAACTGTCCATAAGAACTCCTCAACAAATAATCAATGAAACCCAAGTGCTCAGAGTGAAAGGACTCAACATCAACTTTTTCACAAGCATACACAGACCATTGATGAAGCG
>NCQV01091469.1:1471-13075 GCA_002740545.1 Lophocereus schottii | reverse complement strand
GATATTTTGNNNNACTTGGCCATGTGACACTAATTGAACACTAGAGTTCTCAAGCCCTCACAATTTAACTGAGCAATCATTGCAGTGGTCAGGGTATGTTGTGCCTTCCTTGTGAGGGTATCTGCCACAACATTTGCCTTTGTTGGATGATACTGGATATGCATGTCATGATCTTCAAGCAATTCTAGTCGACACCTTTGCCTCAGATTGAGCTTCTTTTGAGTGAAGATGTACGTCAAGCTTTGATAATCAATATAGATCTTATAAGGTACTCCATACAAGTAATGTTTTCAAATTTTCAGTACAAAAACAACAATAGTTAGTACTAGGTCATAGGGTAATTTTCTTATAAGGCTTGAACTGTCGGGATGCATAAGTTACCACTTTATCTTCTTGCTAACCTTGTAGCTTTCTTCAACAAATTGGTCAAGGAAGATGATCTCTAATAAATCCTTCCCTAACTTGATAATATCCTGCTAAACCGAAAAAATTTATGATCTTAATAACATTGGTGAGCCTTGGACACTTTATAATTGCTTTTACCTTCTTCAAATTAGCCTTAATCCCTTCCTTTGAAACCACATGACCCCAAAAAAATCACTTCTTCTAACTACAACTCATGTTTCTTGTATTTACTATGTAATTGATTATCCCTCAAGGTCTACAACACTGTCCTCAAATGAACGGTGTGCTCATCTCTGTCCTTAGAGTATATCTAGATATCTTTTATAAACACCACCGTAAATTTGTCTAAATAAGGTCTGAAAACTCTATTCATAAGATCTAAGAAGGCGGCGAAGACATTGGTCAAGCTAAAAGGCATCACGGTGAATTCATAGTGACCAAATATGGCCCTGATTGTGGTTTTGAGAATGTCTTCAAGTATAATCCTAAGCTGATGGTATACTAATCTCAAATAGATCTTGAAAAATACTCCTGCTCCTTACAATTGATGAAATGAACCATCTATTGCGAGCAATGGATATTTGTTCTTGATGGTAATCATGTTCAGCTCTCTGTAATCGGCACATAACCTCGAGATTCCATGCTTCTTCTTTACAAATAGAACTGGGGCACCCCATAGTGACACACTTAATTTGATAAATCCCTTGCGTAATAGCTTATCTAATTGAATCTTTAGTTTTCTAAACTTTGTTGGGGCTATACGATGTGGGGCTTTAGAGATACATTGGGCACCAGGGATTAATTCAATGTCAAAAATCAATTTCTCTTTGCGGGGCAGTCCAAGTGACTCTTTAGGAAAATATATTTGAATTCACAAACTGCAGGAATATCTTCTGCTCCTTCTTATGGTTGAGTGTCAATAGCATAATACCAATACCCAATATATCCTTGATATAAGAGCTCATTTGCTTTCATAACAGAATTTAAAAGACAAGGTATTTCCTTTCTTTGCCCATAAAACATATTTCTCCCCCTTGTTCATCTCATAAAATAGCCTTAAGGTGTTCACAATCTATCTTGACCCATGAGTACATAACCAGCTCATTTCCAGAATGATATCAAAATCTGATTAAATTGAATTAAAACTCCAGGAATACTATCCCACCAATAGTAATAGGAACAAGTTTATAAGAGATAGGACACCAAACTCTAGACTCATGGGTAACTTAAATCTATAATTGGTTTCCATCTCCTTATTTTCAAGGCTCAGTTGTATGACATATCGCTTGGATATAAATGAATGAGTGGCAATTGAATCAAGCAATACACAAAATGGCTTTGAAATTAAAAAGAGAGTTCCAGTAACTATCGTATCAAAGGTGACAGCTTCCTTCTTGCTCAACATATAAGCCCTTCCTACTGTTGCAGGCCTTCAAGGTAGGAGCCCTTCTCTACAGCCTTCAATCTTCAGAAGCAAGCAACAATGAGGTGCTCTGGGCTATCGCACCACATGCATTTGTTAGTTCCCAATCGACTTTCAGGAGTGGTGTAGTTAGTCCTTCCATATTTCCCACCGGACTCTGCTAAGCTTGCTGGATGACTCTTGGGAGGAGCAAGAGCAGACTTATTCCCATTTACAATCTCGCTTAAAGCTCCCTGCTTGGTCCACTTCCTCTTCTGATTAATCGCGTTCAAGTACCTCAACTTAGTCTTCACTCTTTTCGCTTCAGCTACTTGCTAATATAACTCTTAATACGTAAGAATTAGTTGACCAGCTAGCTGGTTGCAAATATAGAAAGCTAATCCCTATTCAAATCTCCTCATCTTCAGTCTTTTAGTTGACATAAACTGCAGAGCAAACCTAATAGTTTTATAAATTTGCTAGCATACTGCATCATAGTCATACTACCACTCATCTTCAATTCATCCAGAAGTCTACTCCAAGTGAAATCAGGCCTGAAGAGCTGATCCTTAACAGTATTCCAAGAAAATTCTACTTCCCTAGTCAGGTAAAATGCTCAAATGTTCACCTTTTTATCATTTTGTAACTCTACTGTTTTAAAAATCTTTTCTATCCCTCTAATCCATGCTTCTAGCTTCTCTGCTTCAAACTTTCCATCATATACCTTGGGGTTGTATTGCCTGCCCTTTCTGCTAATTTATTAACTTTATGAAGGATTTCAGATGCTGCCGGGGCTATTCGCTTTATAAGCTCAAACCCCAAGCTCTATTAATAGTTAAAGTTCCCATATTGCTAATCAACTCAGGGGAAATTAACGGCATTGCAGCAAGGGTTATTGGCACATTACACAAAACGTGGTCACCTGACCCTTGACCATGATCTGAATTTTCATTCATGTGGGTTTCTGTCTTGTACTACACATATTCTGATATTCCGACGATCCATTCAGCTGAATAATTCAGTCAACCAACTACAACCAATGTATAAGATATACAAACACAACAGATACAACTAGCATGGCCTAAGTATTATTACAATATAATAGAAACCTTCATTATATCATTTCCATAATTGCTCACATACATACATATACATGGTTCCATAAAGAATATCACGTCCAATTGACCACCCAAGGTCAATCTTTACACCTACTTTCTAATTATAACACTACTTAACCCCAATAGACTAAGTCCCCCACATGCCTAGAAGTAGGCGAAACTAGTCAACACAATCGGAAAGACTTGTCTAACTATATGCAATGTCATAACCTGTACAAAACTCATCTATCCAATTGGATATACTATATACATGTGGGCTCAAAAAGTAATCTATCTGAGATGTCAACATATAATATAAATTAATCTAATGATCCCTAGATGGATCATAGTCTAGGTTAGGCTCATCCCTAGGCTCCCTGCCCAAATTAAAACTGTTGTCTGCAGCACCAACCTTTATATTCTCATCATCATGATCAAGCTGATGCTTTTCCAATTTGGGTTCCTTCTCTAAGTCTTCCATGAGGTCACCATCAGAGCTAAACTATGGTGTATCAGGGAGATTCATAACAATGTGGACCTCATTTGATCCATCAGATACCGGGATATCGCCTCTAGGTTCCGATGGCTTTGGATTGTCAGGCAGCTGAGGAGTGCTCAGTACAGGTGGTGATAGTGGGAGAGATACAAAGTGGAATAGAAATATATGCTACAGATCGATGATAATAGCTCAAGCGTCGAGTCATCATAAAGCCATGATATCGGGTCCTAAACTCAACCCAATGGCCAACTGTAGATATGGTCCACAACAGCATATGTGTGTAATGCCCCTAATTAAGCATGTTCCACTATTTGCATTCTCCTTAATAAATCTCTGAATTAGGACTAACGAACTCAATGATGAGGGCGTTACCGCCGTCTAAAAGGACAAGGCTTGAAGTGTGTGTACTAGATTATAAACTAGAAATAACATAGTTAAATATAGCTCCACCCATGCACATTCATGCATTGTGAAACCATATACAATGAACTATTACCCACGTACGGTTCATACATCGCAGTATAGTAATTTACCATATAATCTACACCGCCATCCACTAAAGATTTCAAAGTATAGCTTCAAAATAGACATGTACTATATCATTGTTGATCCCTCCAGATTCGCTTACTTAACTTATTCTCTTCATCCGGTTCGCTAGCATGAGGGCAATTCAATGACCATTTACCTAAAACAAAACATGAAAATATTTCGAACTGTCAGTCGAAGCTCAGTAAATGCATTTCTGTATTGTTAAACGATCTCTACATAAAATGATTGGGCTCCCACTTGCAATTCACTTTAAGTTAAAATAGTGAATCAAATGAATGTAAAACTGCATTGCTAGTTATTATTTGACAGTGAATCCCTTAATATTGTTATGATCTATGGATAGGTGTACACCTGCTAAGCTGATCGGGGACCTGGCCTGAAGTCGCGTGGGTAATTGGTGGGCGAATGCTTTGTAGAAGATAACTGGCGTGGTACTAATTAAATGATATATCATTGTACAAACTAGGTCATTGATGTACTGACCAAAACATGATAACTTTGATAAATACACTCTAATTTCTAAAGATATAGACAATGAATGCACCTGATGTTTTAAAATGTAATCTCATTCGATAATTCTTATGCACAATAGGAAATGATAAACTAAGCCCCGATTTTGTTTAAGAAGTATAATTATGGGTATATGTAATTAGTAAACAATGTTGACTTTCATAGTTGTAACTGTAATAGAAATTTCTTAAAAGGCATCCATAAATCAAATAATTCCATAGAAGATAAGTTACACCAAAATGATTTGAAAGCTAAATGAATTAGGGTAATTCAACTCAACTTAAAATATTGTGGAGTAAACTTGATCAAAGTAGAATAATTGGAATCATAAAAGAAAGACTTTGATGGTTATAAATTCATCACAGATTTTTAATATTTCTGAGATGAACAATAAAGGTTTGGGGCAATTGGAGTGTTGGTAAGTTCAGAATAATTTTAAACACACCAGTTGGGATCAATAAATACTAATCTTGAGTTATCAATCTCCCCACTTCTCCAATTTTGTTGCACATGTCATACCACTTAGTTTTCCAGAAAATTCATAACTTTCACCCCCAAGCTCCAATTGAGCTTTAAAACCCTAACATGAAAAGACTAAAAAGTCTTCCAACATTTTTATTCACAGCCCATAACACAATCACCACCATAAAAGTCCCAAAATTGAGCTAAAATACCACCTGGCGCAGTTTTGGTCTGGTCTGCGCAGTCGGAGTAAAATAGCCACAATGTCTTACACGAAACTTGGATTAAGGTGATTCAAAATCCATTTAAAAGATAACGCATTGATCTAGCTCCCCACCAAAATTGATAATTTTTGAAGCAGCCACAAATTACCAATGTTTTTCGAAACAGACCCCTATTTTCTGGCCCTTCACAGCTTGCTACCTACTTTATCATCCTCATTTTTCCAACATCACTTTAGACAGCCATAATCCACAATTTTTACTTCACAATCATCTAAGATTCATTTTTAAGCTTAAAACACACACATGACATACTTGTTGACAAACATCATTTAAACTATGCATAATTCTCATAACCCTAGATTATGTCTCACTTAAATTTGCCCTTAACTTCTCTAAAATCAATACCAACACCATGATATTCATTACCAATACCAAAGATCACAAAATCACAAATAAAATAAAAAAAACATAAGGTTAGGGTTTACTTACCTTAAGCTTGAAACAAGGAAAATTAGGGCTGTTTGAAACTTGAAGAATTAAGAGGGGTGGCTGGTGGTGGTGCTCGTGGTCTGATGGAGACCTCCTGGGGCCAAAAGGTGGCGGTAAGTGGCTGCGAATCAGCAAATATAGTAGCAAAAAGGATGGGGCTCTGTAGGGTGGTGGATAGGGAGAGAGAGTAAGTCTTGATATTTTGTGAGTTTTGGTTGGTGGACAATGACTTAGCAAACACTTGGCTATGTTTTTAACCACCAAAAGCATTTTTTTGCTAATGATAATTAGGTACAATTGAGGGTAACTAGCTGAGCTAATGGGTAGTAACTTGTTGGGCCCAAAATTGGGCCTAAATCAATTTGGGCCCGAAGGAAAATACACTTTATGCGATTGAATTTTCCGCGACTCAAAATTAAATTTTCAGATCGTTATGAAAAATAATTTAATATCTTAAATCACATCTATTTAGGGCCTACTATCGATTCACTTGAAATTTACAATAATGAAAACCCAAATTATAAAATGGGGCCAAAATGAATTCTCCTAATCGAGATGATTAAATGAGATAAATAAATGTGAAAAATTAATAACATGGCTTAATTAAATAACAAGACATGATCTAGGATCGGGCTATTATAGCCTTCCCCCCTTAAAGAGTTTCGTCCTCGAAACTTATGAGTGTTGACAGAACTTGCAAGTTTATCTTAAATAGATATGGGTACTGGGCTTGCATCTCATCCTCGGTCTCCCAATTGGCTTATTGGGAGGTATGGTTTGTCCATAGTGCCTTAACTAGTGGTATTTGCTTGTTGCATAGCTACTTAATCCTGCAGTCTAGTATTTGGATTGGTAGCTCTTTATGCACTAGATCTCCAGTAACTTTGATGGGTTTAGATACTATAGCATGGTCATGATCTGGAATGGACTGCCTGAGCTTTGAGGTAAGAAACACATTATGCGCGTCTTTGAGTTTTATAGGCAGACCTAGTCAATAAGCTATGGGGTTAAAGGTGTCTGTGTATTGTATAACTTCTTAATCTCATGTTTCAGTAGCAGATCCAGATACTTCTGACATATTATCTTCAATGAGCTCAATTTTCTCTAATATCCAGCCTCTTGACACCCTTATCTAGAGAAGTCCTTTGGAATACTTTATATCTCATCTGAACTTCAATTGTCTCCTTCTTTTGTCAATATGACCATATGACTCTTGGGTAGTCCTTGTGTCACTTTAGCATGTACTTGAACTGTCTCATTATTCGCGATGTTTCTTCTAGCTTACTCTAATACCGCTACACATTGTTTGAGATTATACCCTTATCAAAAAGTTATCATCTGATATTCTTAAAGCATCACATGATCTCCCCTCATCAGACTACTCAACGATCTGCTTCTCGTTGATAATGGGGCATTAAATGACCGTGACTAAGGATGAGATTGATAGGATTGTTAGCCAAGTGAATCTTTGCATGAATAGAAATGAACGATGAGACTAGAAAAGGCTAACAAAGAAGAGATTATCATAGGGTGGTAAGAATAAAGATAACCACGAGTGCATCCAAATCCTGAACCGTAGTACCACAAAAATCATTGTTTACAAATATTGATTATAAAGGATCCAATACATAGTTATTCAGGAAGATAGACAGCCCGATTACCTTGGAGTTTAGCTGATGATTTTAAAACAAAATGGCTCGCAATGGAGTTCTAAAAAGGTGACTTTCTAGATACGATTGACAGGATAAATTCAATTGAGGGAGTGGCCAAACAAAATACAATAAATGGAGAAATAGATTGGACAAACAAGGTAAACTGGATAAATAAATAACTTGAACAAGCAAGGTCTAATGAATAGATAAATAGATTGCATAGGCTGCAGTGGAAATATGCCTTTGCTCTTATGGGGCCAAGTCAAGTACAGCAATATGATTAAATAAGGATTACTGAAGTTTACTTATGAGGATATAAGATATAGGTGTGAGAATTACAAGTGCAATAAATAGATCAATAGATTAAATCGGTAAAGTGCAATAGATAGATCAATAGACTGGATGAGCAAAGTACCAATGGATAAGTAAATAGATTAAACAAGTGACATAGAAACGTGCCTTTGGTCATATGAAACCAATTCAAGTCCAGCAATAAAATTGAACAGAAAAGCTGGAGTTTACTTTTGAGCATGTAAGATATATGTGTAGGAGTTAAAGTTAAAAATAAGCAGAGTAAGGGGATTATGACAATTGCAATCACCTATACCAATAAGAGTTGAATTGTATTATAAATTCAGAATAAGTTATACAAGCTTATCATTATAATAATTGAGATGTAAGGTGGATGTGTGAATCGGCTCTCAACGGAATGAACTACAACTCATGATCGTGAAATAAAGATGGTGAAAGTCGAGAGCACTGGAATGTTGATAGCCATATAAGGTCAAACAAAAATGTATGGCACATTTAACAATGGATTTACAAATGGAAGATCATGCTAAAAGGAAATATCAGGTTGAAATGTAAGGGAGATTAAACAATATTAAATAGTATCAAGTTTTGAAGATGAGACAAGCAAACAATTATAAGAATTATTATAAAAGGGCATTCTTGCAAAGGAAAAACTGTGGTTGCAAGGTTTAAGTGAGGCATCCGAACGTCAAATCATTCCTGAAGAAGACTTCTGTTGTTGGCAGTTAGTTCTATAAATCATTTATTTAAGGCATAGGGAACTCATTTTTGATAGTTATCTTGTTCAACTCTCTATACGTTGTACACAACCATAGGGTTCTGCCTTCATTCTTCACACATATAAAACTAGGGTTTCCCATGGTGACACACTTGGTTAAATAACTCCTTTTAGTAACAACTTACCTTACTAAATCTTTAGTTCTTTGAACTCTGCCGAGAGTCATACGATAGGGGATCTGAAAATAGATTGAGCACCTTGAACTAGATTGATCTGAAAATCAATATTTCTTGGGGGAAAATAGTTCTGAAAGTCCTCAGATAAAACATCTTTAAATTTACAAACTGTACTTATGGATATGTATATACTGGGTGTGGTTGCATATCACTAATACTCAATGCATTACTGACACGATAACTCACTTGCTTGCACAGTGTAATCAGGGCGAAAATATGGTTTTTCTTTCCTTGGTCCATAGAAACACACGCCTAGTCTTTCCTCATTCCTCAGGCTAACCTTAAGATCTTTACAAGTCATCTTCTATAAGTACATACTCAGTTCATACCTATAATGACAACAAGGTCTGCCGATCATTCTGGATTGAATGCCCAATGAATATGGTTCCGACAATGCTAAGAAAGGCATATTTATAAAAGATAACTCATTCAACTGCCTACTAGTCTTTGTAAATTTAAAAGACAAAGGGACAATCAAAAGTGTAAAGAGATGTAACCACATCATGAACTCTTGCAAAGATATTTCTTTATTGGTTATAAAGGACTGACATATAAGCTGAATGAATGAAAGGACGAAGATTTGTAATGAAAGAGGTAAGGCATATGAATGACCTGCATATACAAGACATTCATGATGGTAATAATAGTAAAGTAAACTAACGATATTATCAAGTTGAGAGGGAGTATTAAGTGGTGAGAAAATCTAACAGATTATCAAAGAGGCATTTGAAAAGTGATACGGTACCCGTAGGTAAGTAAAATGATGAATATGAGGGTCAACACCACCAGAAGGGAAATTTTATTCATCTGGTATTTGAAAGGCCAATATGTTAAGATGAAGGAGTCAGTCTTATGACTGAACATAATGGCATCAGCATCTATCAATAACACATTCTACAGTAAATGAAAGTCTTGCATAAGAATATAAATTCTGACATTACTGGCAGATTGAAATAGCACAACTCATTGTTTATCATTAATAAAATAGGCTGTGCTAGTAAAAAATGGATTGCCAAAATAACTTGAGTAACAACATGCAATCACGGCCACAGAGTAGTAAGCTAACATGATGTTACGACACTATAAAAACATGAACAATATGGGTCCATTTAATTGCTGAAAGGGCGCTCAATGACTGGGTCTGAAGCGATCAAAGGCCTTACAAATAATAAATGAATAGTGTCCAAAAAGCAGTAAGGAGTTAAAGTAAGTGACGGTAAAAATATGAACATAGTAATGATTGAACTATAAGTAGAATGGGTCAAATATACTGATGAAAAACTGCAAATCACACAGTAATACACATCGGGGGTTATTATAGGCCCCATTATGGAAATAGAGAATTAAACGATTATGATTGTCAGGGTTTGTATCACCTAGAAGAAAGGTTACTCAGGTGTTGAACTAAACTGGAATGTCATGTATCCCACCCATTCTGTAACCTTAGTACCATGTCATGAGTTGAGCTAAACTGATGCCCTTTTGAGTAAAGTAATCTAGTCTTCTGTATTCAGTTGATATTGCTTCAAATGGTCTCTATATCACTAACTTTGATTGAGAATGCAATAGCAGAAGCTATTTGATAGATATAGCTAACTATAAGAGATTCAGGTAATAAAAGATATGGCTTATGATACTTCTCTGATCCTCTTCATCACCCATTACTAGATCAGTGAATAACTTCTAACCCAATTACACACCCCATCTCTAAAATTCCTTAAAAGTACGACGTGCATATGAGCAGAGTCTACTAATTATGTGTACATACATATCACTTGATACCAGTGAAATAAATCTACCTGATACTGGTAAAATGAATATCCTTAATACAAATGAAATGAATGCGCTTAGTACTGGTAAAATGAATATTATATCACTTCTTTGGGTCCTTTTCCTTTAATCTTGCATATCTAACTTTCATTGCTCCTACACAATTCAAGGTAACTAGGGCAGAAATAAGTCAATAACAGGAAGTAGTGTGAGCATTGCTGATGCAAGGTCTTAGTGTCAAGACTAGATAATTCCTATACATGGTAGCTTAATTCTTACTCGTACCACTTATATAATGCCAAGTAGCACACCATAAGCTACAAATTGTTATCAGCAGACATAAGCACTCATTATAATGTTAATCTCATACTGATTCCTATACATGGCAGCTTAATCTTACTCGTACCACCCATATAACACCAAGTAGCACACCATAAGCTACAAACTGTTGTCACCAGACATAAGCACTCATTGTAATGTTCATCTCATACTGATTCACTTCAAAAATTTTGCCCCACAGGGCATTTCCTCCTTTAGAGGTTTACATCTAACTTGACACTATATTAATCCCTTAAGAAGTTGCAAATGGCATCCTCACATCGGGTTTCAACCATCACTGTACCCAAAATCAGGTATATTAAAACACCTTTAAAAAACTCTCAAGTCCTAGGGCAAAGGGGATAGAGTTCCGCCCAAAAACTAACTAAAAGCCAGCTTAAAGCCTTCCAATAGAGATCTGAAATGGAGAGAAACACTTCAACAGCTCAACGGCTACACGTTGGAGTTCATAACTCAATGGGCCAGACACCTGGAGTACACGATTGCAAAAATTTAAGCAAATGAGAGAAACAAAATGTACAATACAACCCCCAGATAAATGAGAGCATGCCTCACTAATAGGTCATCCAAATGGTTCCACACTCCACTTTGCTAATGCTCGAATCTCATGATATTACCAAATGATTGAATCACCCAAATGGAAATGGTTTCTCCTTATATGCCCATACATGTGAACTTATGCTAATAGCTCATTTAACTAGTGTAACATAACTCATGCACACCTTAATAGCTAACTCATAACCACTCGATAGCTCACAGTGGCCCTTAAAACCTTGACTCTGGCACCAAATTCATAACGTTGTTGCTTTCGAGAGTACACAACCATAAGAGGGGGGTGAATATGGTGTCTGATTTTCGCAACAAGCTGGCAAACAGTCTTAGACCCTGTTCGCACAGACTATTCCTGAGTTATGCAGAAGCGAAAAAACAACAAAATTTA
>NCQV01091419.1:24507-35076 GCA_002740545.1 Lophocereus schottii | reverse complement strand
ATGTATTTTCCTAATATGCAAAGAAAAGCAGTTGGTATTTTGCCATTTTAAGTATTTTAGAAGAAAGAAAGTTTCAAAGGCCATTAAGCGGCCAAGTGAATGAAATGTGAAAAGTTATAAGGGTCATTATGCGACCAATATGAAAGAGATTTCCTTTAATGAAAATGAGCCTCAAGGAGGCTAAGAAAAGAGTGTTTATGGGCGTCAAGAGGCATAGCAAAGTGTTTTCAAGAAAACAGGAAAAGTCTTCTGTGCATGCTCTGTGCTTATCTTATGAATGAAATGTGAATGAGATTTCAAGTAAGGCTAAGTAAAGTGTTTTTACGAGAAGAAAGAAAGATGCTTGTGCATATCATATGAATGAGATCTAAGTAAAGCATGCTAATGAAAGTAAAGCTTTATGTGAACATTCCAAACATAACTTATGAATGAGATGCTAGGTAAGATACGATCTTGAAATAGAAAGCTCTATGTGCATTTCCTATGAATGAGATTTGAATGAGACTTGAAATTTGTGTGTGCCTTATGTATATCATATGAATGGAATGCCAAGAAACGTATGACTATAAAAAAAGATAACCTTATGTGCACATCATATGACTGATATTTTATGTATAGTTTGAATGGAATGCTAAATAGCTATGTTTATGAAAAAGAAAGTTCCTGTGCTTAGCCTCGTTGCTTGCTTATGTGAATTGAGTGCTTGGTTTTAAGAAGTTGGTTATTTATGAGCCTAGAAAAATGTTCGAGTGGTTAAAATGAAGTTTATGTTTAGTGATCCTTCCATAAGGGTTTTATGAATGCCCAATATGATAGTAAAGTATGAAGACGTGATATGTGACTATTAAAGATATTATTGCCTGTAACGGTTTTGTTTTAAGGGGGTCGGGAGACACTCACTGAGTGTGTGCTTGGTCATCCCACTTTTCTTTCCCCTATTTCCTCAGGTTTTCTCTTGACAAGAAGAAGTTGAGTCAACTATGTCAAGATGGAGTCTATTCTCGCTTGCAGGGTGTCATATGTGCCTACTTACGTCGTTAATGAAGTCATGTAATGTATTCTTCGTTTCTAAACACATGTAAACCAAGCATTCTAGTTCATGTATTGTATATGGTATAAAAGTCGCTCTGTATGGCCGCATGAGCCAACCATGTAATTAGTTGGATGTCTTCTTGGTTAAAGTTAGTTGTGATTTGGGATGTAAACCCCAATACTCTAGTTATGTGAATCGTTGAGTTGTATCTTTCATTTCTTCTTTATTAATGAACTATTCTATTTGGTGTACTCTGAGCGGGTGGCTCGTTGAGTTATAAACTCCAGCGTGTGACCGTTGAGCTTCTTTTAAAAGTTTTACACTTCCGTTGATTTGCAGGGGTTTATTGTAAGGCTTTTAGCCTGAAAATGGTTAGTTTTTAGGGGAAATTCTGTTTGTTTTGCCCCATAATTTTTAGTAAGAACTTAAGAAAATGTGGAACTCCTGGCCCTCGGGGCTAGGGGTGTTACAATATCCTTGTCATAAGAGCTCACTTGCTTTTATAATAGAATTTAAAGGACAAGGTATTTCCTCTCTTTGCCCATAAAACATATTTCTGTCCATCCTTCATCCCTTAAAATAGCCTTAAGGTCCTCACAATCTATCTTGATGCCATAAGTAGACAACCAGCTCATTTTCAAAACGATAACAAAGTCTGATGAGTAAAGTTGAATCATGACTCCAGGGAATACTATAGTATGATCCCACGAATAGTAATTGGGATAAGTTTATAAGAGATGGGACACTTAACTCTAGAGTTATTGAGTAATTGATTCTATAATTGGTTTCTATCTCCCTATTTTCAAGGTTCAGTTGCATGGGATATCGAGTGGATATAAATGACTTAATGGCAACTAAATCAATCAATACATAAAATAGCTTTGAAATTAATAAGAGAGTTCCAGTAACTTCCGCACCAGAGGTGGCAGCTTCCTTATTACTGAACATATACGCCCTACAGCTGGGGGCCTTGGAGGTGGGAGCCATTGTCTCTAGCCTTCAGTCTTCTAGGACAGGTAACAATGAGGTATTTTGGGCTACCACACCATATGCATTTATTAGTTTCCACTTGACATTCAGGAGTGATATGGTTGGTTCTTCCACATTTTCTATAGGGTTCTGCTAGACCGATAGGATGACTCATGGGAGAAGTAGGAGCAAGCTTTTTCTGGTTTACACTCTCGTGCAGTGCTCCCTGCTTGGTCCACTTCCTTTTCTGATTAATCACGTTCAAGGCCCTCAATTCAGCCTTCACTCGTTCCACTTCAACTACTCACTCGTATAGCTTTTGATAGGTAATGATCGGATGACCAGCTAGCTAGTTGTGAATATCGAAAGCTAATCCCGCTTCAAATCTCCTTATCTGCAGCCTTTCAGGTGACACAAACTCTAGAATAAACCTGGATAGTTTAGTAAATTTGCTAGCATGCTTCATCATAGTCATACTACCACTCATCTTCAGTTATTTCATAAATCTACTCCAAGTGAAGTCAAGCCCCTAAGAGCCTATCCTTAATAGTTTTCCAACAAAAGCCTACTTCCTCAATTAGGTAAAATGTTCCAATGTTCAGTTTTTATCCTCAGGAACCTTCACTATTGTGCAAATATTTTCTACCCCTCTAATCTATGCTTCTAGCTCCACTGGATCATACTTTCCATCATATACCTTAGGGCTGCATTGCCCACCCTATCTGCTAATTTATTGACTTTATGAGGGATTTCGGAAGGTGCTGGGGCTATTAGCTTTATAAGCTCATACAGTAAGGTCTGTTAATAGTTAGAGTTCCCATATTGCTAACCAACGCAGTGGGAATTGAGGGTATTCCACTATGGGTTATTGGCATATTACACAAAACTTGGTCACCTGTCCCTTGACTATGATCTGAATTTTCTTCTATGTGGGTTTCTGCATTGTGTTACACATATTCTAATATTTTGCCTATCCATTCAGCTGAGTAATTCAGCCAATCGACTACAACCAACATATAAGACACACATACATAATAGATACAACTAGTATAGCCTAAGTATTATTAAATCATAACACAAAGCTTCATTATATCATTGCCATAATTGCTCGCGTATATATATGTATATGGTTCCACAAAGAATATCACATCCAACTGACCACCCAAGGTCAACCTCTACCCCTAACTCCTAACTAAAACACTACTTAGCCCCAATAGACTAAGTCTGCCACATGCCCAGAAGAAGGCAGGAGTAGTCAACACAATCAAAAAATCTAACTATATGCAATGTCATAACCTGCACAAAATTCATCTACCCAACTGGCTATATTATATACATGTGGGTTTAAAAAGTGATCTATCTTAGATGTCAACATATAAGATAAATCAATCTAATGATCCCTAGATGGATCATAGTCTACGTCAAAATCATCCCTAGGCTCCCTGCCCGAGTCAAAACTGTTACGATCTATGGGTAGGTGTACAGCTGCCAAGCCGATCGGGAGACCTGGCCTGAAGCCGTGCGGGTAACTGAAGGGCAATGTCTTGTAACTGATAACTGATGGGGTCACTAATTATGTGACAAATTACTGATGAAATCGATTCATTGGTGTACTTACCAAAAGAACATCCCACCCATATTTTGTAACTTTAATGAAAATTGATTAATTAAAAGGGCATCCACAGTACATTAAGGTCATTGAACTCGAAGTGAAACAAATTGGAGCAAAATAGAACAAAATGAACTCATTGAGGTGATGATGAAAAGGCTTTAGTGGATATAAATAGAATGTGGGTTTTTGGTACTTGAAATGGATAATAAAAGGTTTAATTCCCTGTAGGGTGTTATAAGGTTTAAGAAAGCTCATATAATCTTAGCTTGGCCCGATAAACCCCAAGCCTGTGTCATTACCCTTCCAACTTCTCAATTTTCATTCTCATGCCCATCCAACTCAGTTTTCCAACCAAGTAAGCTTCTATACATAATCAAAGTTGTTGATCTCACTAAATTTTGTAATTTCTTAGTAATATCCATAATTATATAAAAACTCCTGATAATATTTCCAAATGTCACGAATTCTTTCTTCCCTCATATTACCGTTTGAAGGTCTACTCTAAAAAATCTATATCTTTCACCCCGACCTCCAATTGAGCTATAAAGCCCCAATATGGAAAGCTTAAAAGGTCACTTAAAACTTTCATTCATAGTGCAAAACATAACTCCCACGATAGGGTTCCTAAAATTGGCTAGAACACTATTGTGCACAGCTTCGATCTGTCCCACGCAGTCCTAGGAAAATGGCTATAACGTTTTTCACAGAAGTCGGACTAAAGTGATTGCAAAGATATTTAAAAGATAACTCACTAGTCTACATATTTGCCAAAAATTATAATTTTCTAAAGGGCATAATGTTACTAGTTTATTCATAAACAGTCCCATATTTTATGTCTCTTCGATTCTTGTTTTTCCCCTTTTCTCCATATAATCCCCCTCAAAATTCACTCCTTAAAATCAGTAAACAATAATTTGTTCTTCTTATCATCTTACACAATCATATTACTTCAACATATTCTGTAATTATCGTTATATATTCTTGAATGTTTCTCTTTATAAAATCACTCAAAATACATCCATAATCACACTTATTTACATGTATGAGCTAAATGACCTATTTTAATCTATTGGAGAAATTTTCCTTAATTCATATGCTAACTTACCTCAAGTCATTTTCTAAGTCAAACAACATATTCAAGATTTATTTTACATCAAATTATAAACAAATAACATGCTTGATGCCAAGAATAATTCAAACCATGCATAATCACCAAAAACCTAACTTATGATCAACTATTTTTGCATTTGAACTCCTCCAAAATCAACATAAACATCAATTAACACTTATTTCTATCAAAATAACATGATGCATGATGAAATCCGACATAAACCAAAGCTAAACAAGATTAAGTTAGGGTGTATACCTCACTTAGTGATCAAAGGGAGAGGTGGAGATGATGCTTGATGTGGGAGGGTGTTTGAGTGGTGGCTGGGTGGCTGGAAGGTGGCAGATTAGCTAAGGTTGGGAGGCTGCCGTGTACACGGGAGGAAGAAAAAGAAGAGAAGATGCTAGTTGTTTCTTCTTGACTTTATCTTGATAAGTTTGACTGATTTTATGCACTCAAAAAGTGGCTTTTTGTCAATGATGATTAAGCATAATGATGGTAATCAACTTAATTTAATCACACCAAAATGTTTGCCCCACAATTTGAGCCCAAAATGAATTGGGCCGCAAAGAGGGGCCAAAATGAATTGAGCCAAACTTAATGAATTTGGGTCCAAAGTTTTGCATAGTTAAAAATTAAATTTTTGTGACATTACGAAAAATAATTTATCACCTAATCATATTTACCGGGGCCTAATATTGATTCACTCAAAATTGTTACATAAATGAAACTCAAATTGTAAAGTGTGGCCCAAAATGAATTTTCCCAACCGAGATAATTAAATAAGATAAATAAATGTGAAAAATTAATAATATCGCTTACTTAAATAAATAAACATAATTTAGGTCCGGGCTATCACAACCTTTCCCCTTAAAGAGTTTCGTCCTCGAAACGTATAAACTTTGTCAAAACACGCAAGGTTATCTCAAATAAGTTTGGGTACTTAGCTTCACTTCTTCCTCAGTTTCCCAAGTGGTTTCTGAGGAGGTATGATTGGCCCAAAGTACTTTGACTAAGGATATCTGCTTGATATGTAGCTGCTTAATCTTGTGATCTAGTATCTGGACTGGATGCTTTTCATACACTAGATATCCAATAACTTCGATGGGTTCAGATACTATAGCATTATTAGGATCTAGAATATATTTCTTGAATCGTGAGACATATAATATGTTATGCATGTCTTTGATTTATATAGGCAGATATAGTCGACAAGCTCTGCGATTCAACCTTTCAATGAACTTATATGGTCCAATAAATCTTGGCCTCAATTTAGTTTGCAGTTCAAACCTCCTTATACCCTTAGTTGGCGAAACTTTCTGAAAAACCTTATCATCTACCTAAAACTCGAGGGATATCCTTCTTTTATCAGTAGAGCTTTTCTGTCGATTCTAATAGTCAGTTTTCAAGTGATGTCTGTTACCTCATTGAGTGTTGAAGAAGATCTTCATCACTTAGAAGATGATTTTGTTGTCAATATCTGTTGTCATTTTATGCTTATGTTTCATGTAAATTTCTCTGCTAGTACTTTTATAACATCGGCTGTTGGGAGTTCCATGCTTTATTCAAATGCAAATGTTGGTCCTAGGTCACGAAGTATTATAGGCTCCAATTTAAAAGAGTCGGATCCATTGATATTTTTAGATGCTTGTCCATGTGACAGTAATTAAACACCTAAGCTCTCAAGCCCTCTCAAGAGGTTCAACTAAGTAATGAATACAGTGCTAAGGGTATGTTGTTCCTTCCTTGTCAGGCCATCTGCCACATTATTTGTCTCTCCTGGGTGATGTTGGATCTGCAAGTCGTAATCTTTAAGCAATTCTAGTCAACGCTTTTCTCTCAGATTGAGCTTCTTATGAGTGAAAATGTAGTTCAAACTTTGATGATCAGTATAGTTCTCACAAAGTACTCCGTACAAGTAATGTTTTCAAATTTTCAGTACAAAAACCACAACCGCTAGTCCTGGGTCATGGGTCGGGTGATTGCTTTTAAAAGGCTTGAACTGTCAGGAGGTATAAGCTATGACTTTATTTTCCTGCTAACTTTATATCTTCCTTCAATAAATTGCTTCGGGAAGATGTTATCTTTGAAAAAGTCCTTTCCAAATCTTGATAATACCTAGCTAAACCCAAAAAGTTTTTAGTCTCAGTAACATTAGTGAGCCTTAGGCACTTTGTAACTGCTTTCGCTTTCTGCAAATCGACCTTAATCCTTCCTTTGAAACCACATGTCCCAAAAACATCACTTCCTCTAACCAGAACTCACGCTTCTTATATTTGTTATGTAATTGATGCTCCCTCAAGGTTTGCAAGGTAATGTGTTCATCTCTGTCTTTGGAGTAAATCAAGATATTATCTATAATACCACCAAAAAAGTGTCCAAATCAGATCTGAAAACTCTATTCATAAGATCTATAAAGGTCACAGAGGCATTAGGCAGTTCAAAAGGCATCACTGGGAATTCATAGTGACCAAACTTGGCCCTGAGTGTGGTTTTGGAAATGTCTTCAGGTATAATCCTAAATTAATGGTATCCTGATCTTAAATAAATCTTGGAAAAGGCCCCTTCTCCTTATAATCATTCACATAGATCGTCTATTTGGGGCAATGGGTATTTCTTGTTAATGGTAATCTTGTTCACCTCTTTGTAACTAATACAGACATCCACAAAGCTCTATCTTTCTTCTTCACAAATAGAACTAGGGCATCCCATGGTGACACACTTGGTCCGATAAATCCCTTCTGTAATATCTCATCTAACTGAATCTTTAGTTTTCTAAGCTTGATTGGGGCCATACGATATAGGGCTTTAGAGATACGTTGGGCATCGGGGATCATTTCAATCCCAAACTCAATTTCTCTTTATGGGGCAGTCCCAGTAACTCTTTAGGAAAACATCTCTAAATTCACAAACTGCAGGGATATCTTTTGCTTCTTCTTCCTGCGGTTGAGTGTCAATATCATAACACCAATACCTAATATATCCTTGATATAGGATCTCGCTTGCTTTTATAACAGAATTTAAAGGGCAAGGTATTTCCTCTCCTTGCCTATAAAACATATTTCTCTCCCTTAACATCCCGTGAAATAGTCTTAAGGTCCTCACAATCTATCTTGACCCCATAAGTACACAACCAGCTCATTTTCAGAATGACAACAACGTCTGATGAGTCAAGTTGAATCATAGCTCCAGCGAATACTATAATGCTATTCCCACCAACAGTAATTGGGAGAAGTTTATAAGAGATATGACACTCAACTCTAAAGTCATTGAATAACTTAATTCTATATTTGGTTTCTATCTTCTTATTTTCCAGGTTCAATTGCATGGCATATTGAGTGGATATAAATGAATGAGTGGCAACTGAATTAATCAATACACCAAATGGCTTTGAAATCAATAAGAGAGTTCCAGTAACTATCGCACCAGAGGTGGCAGCTTCCTTCTTACATAACATATACACCCTACAGCCGATGACCTTGGAGGTGAGAGCCCTTGTCTATAGCCTTTAGTCTTCTAGGATAGGAAATAATGAGGTGTTCTAGGCTATCACACCACATGCATTTATTAGTTTGCACTCGATATTCAGGGGTGGGGTTGATGGTTCTGCCACATTTTCGGGTTCCGCTAGACCTATAGGATGACTCTTGGGAGGAGTGGGGGCAGGCTTCTTCTAGTTTATACTCTTGCTCAGAGATCCCTGCTCAATCCACTTTATCTTCTGATTAATCGGGTTCAAGGCACTAAATTTAGCCTTCACTAGTCCTACTCCAGTTGCTCGCTCGTGTAACTCTTGATAGGTAATGATCGTTTGACCAGCTAGCTAGTTGTGAATATAGAAAGCTAATCCCTCTTCAAATCTCCTCTTATGCAGTCTTTCAGGTGACACAAGCTCTGGAACAAACTTGGATAAATCTGTAAATTTGCTAGCATACTGCATCATAGTGATACTACCACACATCTTCAGTTCTTCTGGAAATGTACTCTAAGTGACTCAGGCCCTAAGAGCCTATCCTCAACTATTTTCTAACAAAAGACTGCTTCCTCAGTCAGGTAAAATGTTTTAATATTCACCTTTTTGTCCTTTGGAACCTCCACTGTTGTGAAAATATTTTCTGTCCCTCTAATCCATACTTCTGGCTCTACTAGGTCATACTTTGCATCATATGCTTTAGGGTTGCATCACCCACCCTATCTACTAATTTATTAACTTCATGTGGGATTTCGGAAGGTGCTGACACTAAGATATGTTAATAGTTAGATTTTCCACATTGCTAACCGAGGCAGGGGGAATTGAGGGCAGTCCACTAAGCGTTACTGGCACATTGCACAAAACTTGGTCCCCTCACCCCTAATCATGATACACATACACAGCACATATAACTAGCATAGCCCAAGTATTGTTAAAACATAACCCAAAGCTTCATTATATCATTGCCATAATTGATCGCGTACATACATGTACATGGTTCCACAAAGAATATCATATTCAACTGACCACCAAAGGTTAACCTTTATACCTACCTCCTAACTAAAACACTACTTAGCCCCAATAGACTAAGTTTTCCATATGCTCCGAAGTAGGCAGGACTAGTCAGCACAATTAAAAAGACCTATCTAACTATATCCAATGTCATAACCTACACAAAATTCATCTATCCAACTGGTTATACTATATACATGTGGGCTCAAAAAGTAATCTATTTTAGATGTCAACATATAATATAAATCAATCTAATGATCTCTAGATGGATCATAGTCTAAGTCAAACTAGTCCTCAGGGTCCCTGCCTGAGTAAAAACTATTGTCCAAAGCACCAATCTCCATATTCTCGTCATCATGATCAAGCTGGTGCTCCTCCAATTTTGGGTCCTTCTCTAAGTCTTCCATGAGGTCACTATTAGAGTTAAAATATGGTGTCTCAGGGAGATCTATAACAATGTGGACCTCATTTGGTCCATTAGATACAGGGATCCCCTCTCTAGGTCCCGATGGATTTGGATTGTCAGTCGGCTGAGGAGTGCTCGGTGCAAGTGGTGATGGTGGGGGGTACAAAGTGTAATGAAAATATATACTATAGAATGTCTATGTTATTCCCTCTTGGCTCAAACTTCTCCCTTAATAATAGCTCGGCGATAATGTTAGCCCAAGCCTCACGAAACTGAAATCTAGGTTTATCCCATCCCAAGGCTCGAGTCATTATAAAGTCATGATATCGTGTCCTAAACTTGACCCAAGGGCTAACTATAGAGAAGGTCCACAATTGGCAATGTATATGGACCATAACACTATGAAACTCAGAAACAAGGTCTGTAAGTGGGCTACCACCCTAGCATATAGTAAAGAGATGTGAATGGCAATAGAAGTGCCTGACATCATATTCACTGTATATGGATCCATCTAATAAGGAGGAACATTAGTGAAGAACATGGGAGAGATAAATAGGCATTTCCACTATCATAAATCTCTAATGTCATAAATCTCTAATGATATATTAATAACCTTACTAACCAACCTTCGCACCCTCCAATGTTTACTCTTCATACCCCATATCCCATCAAAGAAAATCAACTTGGCTATGATATAAAAGCTATAATGCCCCCAAATTAAACATGTTTCACTGTTTGCATCCTCCTTAATATGACCCAGAATTTGGAATAATAAACTCAATGATAGAAGTGTTACCGCCATTCAAAAGGATAAGGCTTGAAGTTACTAGAAATAATATAGTTAGGTATAGCTTCAACCATATACATTCACACATTATCAATTATATACAATAAACTATTAACCCACATATGGCTTATACACTATAGTAAAGCAATTTACTGTATAATCTATACCTCT
>NCQV01091419.1:8094-24435 GCA_002740545.1 Lophocereus schottii | reverse complement strand
CTTGCTCAACTTATTCTCATTAGCTGCTTTATTAGCATGAGGGTGATTCACTGAGCATTTGTCTAAAACAAAATATAAAAAAATATTTTGAATTGTGAGCCAAAGTTCAGTACATGTATTCATGTATTATTAAATGATCCCTACATAGATTGGTTGGGCGACCGCTTTGCAATTTATTTTAAGTTAAAACAATGAATGAGATGAATGTAAAATTATATCGCTAGTTATTATCTGATAGTAAACCCCTTATAATTTTTACGATCTATGGATAGGTGTACAACTGTCAAGCCGATCGGAGGACCTGGCCAGAAGTCGCGCAGGTAACTGAAGGGCAATGCCCTGCAAAAACTGATGGGGTCTCTAATTATGTAATAAATTACTGATTAAACTAATTCATTGGTGTGCTTACCAAAACAACATTCGTCCCATAATTTGTAGCTTTAATGAAAATTGATTAATTAAAAGGACATCCATAATAAGTTAAGGTAATTGAACTCGAAGTGAAACAAATTCGGCCAAAATAGAACAAAAGGAACTAATTGAGGTGATAATGAAAAGATTTTAATGCATATAAATGGAATGTGGGTTTTTGATATTTGAAATGAATAATAAAAGGTTTAATTGGAAGAGGAGTGTTGTGAGGTTCAGGAAAGCTCATATAACCTTAGCTTGGCCCGATAGACCCCAAGCTTGTGTCGTTGCCCTCCTGACTTCCCAAATTTTATTCTCATGCCCATCTAATTCATTTTTCCAACCCAAGTAAGCTTCTATACATAATTAAATTTGTTGATCTCACTATACTTTATAATTTCTTTGCAATATCCATAACTATATAGAAATTCCTGATAATATTTTTAAATATCGTGATTTCTTTCTTCCCTCATATTATCATCTGAAGGACTAGTTTAGAAAATCCATATCTTTCACCCCTGATCTCCTCTTGAGCTATAAAGCTGTAATATGAGAAGCTTGAAAAGTTCCTCAAAACTTTAATTTGTAGTGCAAAACATAATTTCCACAACAGGGTTCCTAAAATTGGGCTAGAATACAACTGTGCACAGCTTTGATCTATCCTACACAGTCTTAGTAAAACGGCCATAATTTTTTCCACAGAACTAGTACTGAAGTGATTCAAAAGGCATTTGAAGGATAACTCACTATCTACATATCTGTAAAAATATAATTTTTTAATGGGCAGAACGTTACCAGTTTATTCATAAATAGTCCCCTATTTCAAGTCTCTTCACAGCCATACTATTCTTGTTTTCCCCCTTCCCTCCACATAATTCCCCCTCTAAACTCGCTCCTTAAAATCAGTAAACAATACTTTGTTCTTCTCATCATCTTACACAACCATATTGCTTTAACATACTCCATAATTATCTTTATATATCCTTCAATTTTTTTCTTTGCAAAAACACTTGAAATACATCCATAATCACACTTATTTGCATATATGAGCTGCACAACCTATTTTGATCCATTGCATAAATTTTCTATAATTCAATACTTTATGCTAACTCACCTCAAGTCATTTTTCAAGTCAACAACATATCCAAGATTCATTTTACAACAAAGTATATAAAAATAACATGCCTGATGCCAAGAATAATCCAAACCATGCATAATCACCAAAATCCTAACTTATAATCAACTTACTTTTGCATTTAAACTCATCCAAAATCAACATAAACATCAACTAACACTTATTTCTATCAAATAACATGATCCATGATAAAATCCAACATAAACCAAAGCTAAACAAGATTAAGTTAGGGTGCATACCTCACTTGGTGATCAGAGGGAGAGATGGAGATGGTGCTTGATGTGGGAGGGTGTTTGGGAGGTGGCTGGTGGTTGGAGGGTGGCTGCCTTGTGGCGTCAGGGTGGCTGGAAGGTGGCAAATCAGCTGAGGTTAGGGGGTGGGGGCTACGATGTACATGAGAGGAAGAAAGAGAAGAGAGGATGGCTAGTTGTCCTTGGTTGTTTCTTGTTGACTTTATCTTGATAAGTTTGGTTGATTTTATCCACTAAAAAAGTGGCTTTTTGCTAATAATAATTAGGCGTAATGATGGTAATCAACTTAATTTAATTACATCAAAATTTTCGGGCCACAATTTGAGCCCAAAATGAATCGGGCCGCAATTCGGGCCCAAACGAATTGGGCCAAACTTAATGAGTTTGGGCCCAAATTTTTGCATGGTTAAAAATTAAATTTTTATGACATTATGAAAAATAACTTATCTGCTAATTATATTTATCGAGGCCTAATATCGTCTCACTCGAAATTGTTACATAAATTAAACTCAAATTGCAGAGTGGGGCCCAAAATGAATTTTCCTAGTTGGGATGATTAAATGAGATAAATAAATATGAAAAATTAATAATATGGCTTAATTAAATAAATAAACATGATTTATGACCGGGCTATTACAGCATCTCTAGACTCTCTAATGACGGCGAAGCCAAAACCATCTTTTAGAATAAATCTATATGCAACATTGTTATGAGCATGACCAATAAAAATAGCATCAACAGTTTTGGGACCAATTTTATTTCTTTAAAAATTAGGAAGTTCTACTTTGGCCAAGCACCCCTACACTCTGTAGTTCAGGTTAGGAGCAAAACCCTTCCACAACTCAAAGAGAGTTTTGTCTAAGCTCTTGTGTGGAACTCTATTTAACACACAACAAGTATATATGATAGCTTCCCCACACATGTTTCTGAGCATCTCTAAGCTAATGAGTATAGCATTCATCACATGTTTGAGGGTCCTATTCTTTCTTTCCATTATACCTTTCTATTGTGGGGGCATATGGGGCAGTCAACTCATAGATAATTCCTTGTTCATCACAAATATTAAGGGAGGTGTTATCATACTTCAGCTTTATAAATTAAGAATTTATCCGTGCCCTCATTTTACTACTCAAAAGATATACTTTAGTGAACCTAGAGTGCTCATCGACAAAAGTGACAACACCTTTTCCCTCCTTTGGTGATGGTGCCTTTGCAGTCACCTGGGTCACTATGAATAAGTTCTAGTAAATTAGATGCCTGAACTACATTTCTATAAAAGGACTTCCTAGGGTGTTTAGCCTCTACATATATTTCACATCTATCAAAATCACAGTTGCTAAACATAGAAATCAAGCTTAGTTGTTTGAGCTTTTTAATAGATGTAATGTTCATATGCCCTAATATAGCATACTTTAGAGAAATAGACTCAGCAATACAAGCAATAGAAGCATCAATTCTTTTTATCTTTAACAAATTCAAGAACAAAGAGCCCTCCATTACAAAATTCCCTCCCCCCAAATTCACTACCCTGGGTGAGTATAATATTTTCAAAATCAAAAGTTACTCAAATCTAGCTCTATTTAGATGATCAATAAAAATAAGGTTTCTATGAATATCTGAAGCATGAAGTAGATTTCAAAGAGAAAGAATTTTTTGTAGAATTTAGTTTAAGAGAAACGTTGCCCTTACCAATGATAGACACTGAAGTAGAGTTACCCATAAACCATAGTTAACCTCAGCAACCTTCTCATACTCCTAAAAAACATTCCTATTAGTGCGTATGCATCGAGTGGCTCCTGTATTATTTACTTACTCTACTGTGTTGCTTACCGTGTTTACCTTTGAGACAACTTCAACAATGACATCTTTAATGAGATTGGCTTAGACTTTGTTATCCTTGGATTTGTTACCAGCAGGTCTAAACTCTTCATTATGATCTTCTGTGGGATGTCTACACTTACTGCATGCTTAACTCTTGTTTTCAAACTTCTTTGGGTTGGGTCCCTATCCCTTGAACTTACTGTTATACCATTTCCCATTAAATTAATTTGGCCCCTTTCCTTGAGGCCCATTTGTCCTCTCAAACCTTGAACCAATCTTGGACACAACCAGATTAGCAGCAAATGAAGAGTGATCCAAATTCTTTCCCCTGGATTGAATTCAGTTCTTCTCTTTAATTTTAAGGGGGCCATTGAGTTCTTAAAGTTTAAGATCTTGTTCTTTATGCTTTGTAATACTAACATAGTAGACCACAAAGAAGATAGTTTGTCTAGCAGACAATTAACTTGAAATATGTCACTAATGTTCATGCTCTTAGCCAAAATTTCCGCACATAAATTCTCATATTCATTAGCTTGTTCAAGAACATGTTATCATCAATCATTTCAAAAACCAACCACCCACTACAAGCATATTTCTTAATCCCAATATTATCGGAGTCTTGCTTCATCAGAGTCATACTTTGACTTAAGAGCCTCCCAAATTTTCATGGCACTTTACATGTTACTATAGATATATACATAGAATTAGACATATAATGCCAAACTAAACCACAAGTTTTATTGTCCTTCTCATAACTCCTTTTAGATCCTTTCAGAGCCTTGTCAGTAGTTAAAGCATAACCAACCCCATATTCAGGAAGCAAGAATTCTAGTTTATCATGTCGCATATGAGAATCATTCCCACCGAGCTTATTTATATCAGGTAGACACAAAGTAGAAAACATGTTTGTTGTTTCAGACATTACTCACCAATAGACAAATTTGTCTTGGATTGTTAGAAAAAGAGATATTGAAACTTACAGAGAAAGAACAAACTTATCTAATTTAAGAATGAAAGGTAGAGCAGCGGCTTAATAGATCACTACACTACAACCAAATTTAGTCCCCCAACTACACACTGGGGACTTATGAGCAATTGATCTCCATGTACATGGAGGTATTTGTCTAAACATTGTACTGGAATGAATAACTTTGAGGATTATTAATCAATTACCCGGAATGGAGTGTTTATGAGAAGGTTTATAAGGAATGTGTTTTTGTGTGCCTAAGGGTAAAGAAATTGACTCAATTTATAGATGAGTATGGCTGCCAAAAAAAAGGAAAAGATAGAAGAGCTAATTTGGTGGAGAAAATTCATCAATATAATGGTAGTAAATACTTAGGCTGAATATGCAGAGCGTAATATTGCAAAGGTTACTCACCAAAATTAAGTAGCAGATTTTGACTCAAAAGATTAGTTAATAAGAGCCCATGTCCGACAAGGTGAGAAGGCAGGTGGCATGCACGCATGTGGTTTAGAGATTCCTTTACCCACTTGCTTTCTAGGAAGTCATGGGAGGTAAGGGTATAAAACATGAGATTCCCTTTGAAAAAGTTTCATGTGAGACACTTAAAAGTAACCCACTGAAAAATAGGTTTCTCTCTTTACCTTTGAAGTAAACTCCAACAATTATATTACACACATATGCACAATTTTGATTCTCTGCAAATTTATAGTTCTTCACCCATTATTTTATATGATCATTCTAAAGGTTGCATTCAAGGGTGAAGCTTGATGGGCATAACAAGAACGATTGCATTTTATAATCCGAGTAACGATCTAAAAAAGGTCAAGCTATGTAAACTACCGCTATAGTAAATGTTATGGACAAGAAAAATATTTGATCAATGTCTATTAAGTACTAGAAGTAACTAGGTAAATAAAATCACATATATGCCTTATAATTATTCATTTATCAAAGTATCAAGCACCGTATTTACAGACTATAATAGAATCTACGTTAAATCATTTGGCTATGTCTCTTTCAATATGACATACAACTTTTAAAAGAAATAGATTAGGTTATCATCCGTGGCCTATGCAATACCTGTATAAGAATTGGCATAGTCTAAACATGTTTATAGTGTCTTCCTTTAAGGATGGCTAGTAGTAACCAATTTGTAAGCTAGTGACGGATAGTATCTGCTGTTGAATGTGTACCCAGCAGTCCCTTTCATGGATTTCCTCTGAGATTTCCCCCTATTTCGAGCATGATGTATCAGAGGAGTAGCTGTGAGCGAAGCATTCCATTCTACAAGATGAACCAATGTACTCGTCTTTGAGTACGCTCTGCCTCTTTCTGATAAGAAGGGGGTTCCTTCCATTAAGTATGTTGCGAGAACATCCACCCAGGTGAAACTCCTATCAAGCCACATTGCTTCGTAGAGATCAATGCTCCTTTTAAGTGACAGCTCCTTTTAAATGCTTGCTAGCTTTCCAGCAGCCAATGACTTAACTAGCTTCAACGTGGTGTCAGCTTGGCAGTTCTCCGACCTTACGATGTGGGTGATCTCAAAGTGCCTGGGGTGGCTAATCGCTTTCCTCACCCCTGGACAGTATGTCACCATCACTTCATCTTATCCTCATAGTCTTCATTTAGTTACCTGACTACTAGCTACAAATCTGAAAACGGCTACAAGAAGTTGGCCACCACCACGTAACATAACTATATCCCTGCTATCAGGGTCCTGTACTACCATAAGAAGTAAGTGGCTACCACTTTAGGGACTAGAATACCTTGTCTTCTTCTTGATTCCATTCAAAGTTTACCTACTTCTTAAGAATTTAGAAGAATGGCTAGCACTTATTTATAGACTTGGACATAAATGTTGTAGTACAATGATGCATCCTATCAATCGCTGGTTTTCTATGATGTTTCAGGGAGGTTTCACTTTAAAGATAGCTAAACCTTGTCTTGCGTCTATTGCCCTATTATTGATCTTGAAGCCTAGGACCTTTCTAGACCTTACCCTAAAGAAACATTTCCTAGGGTTCAGCCTCACCCCATGACTTCGAAGTACTTTGAATGCCTTTTCCAAGTAGGTCACTGTGATACATTGTCCTTACTGTTCACTATCATATCATCCACACAGGCTCCATGTTTTCAACAATGAGATACGCGAAGAGTCATTGACCAGCCTCAAGTGAATCGCCTTAATATTCTTCAATCTGAATGGTATTACTTTATAGTTGTATAACCCCTGGTATGTGAATGAGGCCATCTTCTCTTGGTCCTCTAGGTTCAAAGGGATTTAATGATAATCAGAGAAGGCGTTGATGAAACTTAGTACCACATGGATAGCCGTATAGTCAACAAGTTTGCCATTCTTCGAGAGGCAGTAGTCATCTTTAGAACAGGTTGTAAAATCCATAAACATCCTCCAAGTTGATTATCTTTTTTTATGGGGACCAAATTGGATATCTATTTGGGGTATGATATTCCCTAATGTGCCTCACCTCTAACAAATGTCTTACCTCTTCAGTACCAGTTACGTAGCATTCAACCTCTAAGGTTGTCTTTTCTAGATGACCAATGTATAGGCAGGGTTATTTTTAGCCAGTGTTCCATGACATTTTGGTCTGGGCTCGACACATTGTTCGAGCGGGAAGCAAAGACATCCTTGTATTCATAGATGAGAGTGGTAAAGAATTTCTTTACTTTAGGAGAACAGGTATCATCCTACCCTAACAGTTTGGCCTGACTGGCCATCCTTAAAAGGTATAGACTCCTCATCATCTGCAGCTTCACAACGAGGCCAACCCTGATCTTCCATTGTCATCTGTATAAGGCAAATATGTCAGTGTTTCCTAGGTGCTTTACTCGAGGCTTCTTCACCTTTGGATTGGGTGGTACGGCCCTTTAGTACCCACTTTTTAAACTAGCCGCTTAATCCTAACCAAATAGCATTTTCTAGCCATCCTTCGATCTCTGTGCAATTTCCTTACACTTTCGTCATTTAGCTCACACTGGAACTACAGCAGATAAAGGGCTACTGCATCTTTGATCTTATGCAATGTTGGCATCCCAATGATGATGTCATAAGCATTAGGTATGTCCATCAATAAGAAATCCACTTTTAGATTTTGTACCTTCATCATCTTGCCCATCCTAACAAGCAGCCTAATAGTTTGCCCTCCCGAATCTTATAATAAGTTTACAAGGGGCGTGAGGTCCCGTCTTCTGTACATGAGCTGCTTCTGGCATTCCCAGGTTATGATGTCTGCCAAACTCTCCGTATTAACGAAAACTCTATAAACAAGGGCGTTTGTTGTCTTTGGCTCCACAACATGTGGGTCATCATGCAAGGTGATGACTACCATGTAGTTCACCTTATTGAATGTCATCGTGCACATCTTGATGGGCACTTTGTGCTCATTGGTCATCAACTACTTGATGCTTGTGCATCTGAGCTTTCCATATTGCATGGGAAATGCTTTTACCATATCACCTAATGATTTTGACTACCACTTCCATTTTGCACCCTTCTTCTGACGTTTCCTGGGCTTGTGCCTTGCCCTTTGAGAAGCCCCGACGATCTTAGTGAAGGAAGCTATCAATTTGGTCATTGTTTGTGAGTTCATAGAGGGCCTTCTTCAATTCTCTACATTTTAATATAGTATGGTCATTTTGCTCGAAGAGCTCACAATATTTGGTGGAATTGTAGAGCTTGTATTGTGTGGCTATTGGTTGTGTCCTCTTTAGCATGGGTGTCATTTGGTCAACATTAGGATACTAATGGGATCTGCATTGAAGTGTTAATCACAAGTATCGCTATTTGGTTTCTTATCTAGCCTATAATGAATCTTGTCCTCGGACACTATTCTTACCTCACCATCCCTTGCCTCAGTGCAAATTTTAGTGGCTCTGATGAAGTCCGCCGCATTTTCAAGGGCTTGTGAGAAGGTAGTTTCCTTTTATTCTACAAATAATAACTTTAATCACCCATTCCTAAGGCCATTAAAAAGGATGGTGTCGGCACCCCCTCTTCAGATCCAGTATAAGCATCATTTTATAGCGGAAGCTCCTCACAAATTTAGCCAATGGCTTAGTTTTACCTAGTCTTGTCTTAGAAAGGTGAATGCCCGTGTTTTTTTCTTTGCGGCTTGTGATGAACTAGCTTACAAAGTAGTCACACAGCTCCTAGAAGCATGTGATGCTCCTTGACGTGAGTTTGCTGCACCATTTCTACGCAAACCCCTTTAATGTCATGAGTAAGTACCTATACTAGTTTAAATAATCTACATCCAAGACTCACATATGAGTATATACCCTTAAGTGCTCCCCAATGTCTACTATCCTGTCATACAGCTCTATATTCAGCACCTTAATGTTGCTCAGCGTCGGCTTGTCCATTATTTCCTGGTACAAAGCGGTTAAAAAGACTGTGTGATAGGTTGAATGGCCATGTCGAAAATTCGAATTGGAGGGGATAGTCTATGGCCAACTTTACTTGTGGAAGGGCTCCTCAGTCACCTTTTGTCATTGGCTGCGGTCGGTCATTCTTTTCCTGAACGTCCTTTGTCTCACTCCTAACCACGCCAACTTCAAGGTGTCAGACTCTGACTTCTCTCCCTTATCACTAAACATTGGGGGGTCCTATTCCTTCCCCTGGCGGAAGAGTGGTAATCTCGTAGTTGATCTTCCTTCCAAGGCCAAGATATGATTTATTGTTTTTAAAACCATATCGAATGATAGAAATATATACAGGTTGATCGTAAGAGTACCACATTCATATTGTGCTTCTATAAGCCTTGTTTGGCTTGTATGGTTTGCTCAACAGCCACTCCGACTATCTGCTCTGTGTGAACTCCATATAGTTGTTCACTAGCCATGGATCAAATGTAACAATGAGGTGTACCGTCTTGGATATCCAAGGGGCCATGGATCAAATGTAACAATGAGGTGTACCGTCTTTAGAGGCGCATGGCCAGCGGTGTGCTTAAAATGAAACATGAGAAATGGACATGCAGACTTACTCCCTCTATAATCTTCTTGACTTGCTCGTTGCCTTGCTATGATAGGGTGTCAATCATTGATGACATGAAGTTTTTTAGTGCACCAATGGCGACATAGGCTTCTCGATTGGGCAGCCTTTGCTTGATGGAATGCAGCGTAGAATAAACGACCTGGGAAATACCTTGAGCATGTAGCATGCCTTTCTAGACCTTAGCAGAATCTATTGCGAGATTCTTATCTCTCTTGGTATTTTCTCGGTTGCAATTGCCTACCATCATCATTCACCACTACTCTACCCACAAATGATGCCAATATATTTTCAACGAAACTTCTTTTGATGAAAAGGAAAGAGAGTGGGAGTATGTGCTAGCAGGTGCTCCGATTCGAGCCATCTAGAGTCTCTACCTACAACAATGGAAATCCTTGGGTTTTGGACCCGAGGAATGCCCCTTCGATTCTCAAGTGAGACTCAAAAGATTAAGGAAAAAGATTGAGTAAAAAAATAATGGTGGGATCTTGGAAGAGATGCATGCTAATGATGCTCTAAGAGGGTAGCAGAATTTTTATGACAGGTCTTAAGATTGGTGAAGCCATCAATACGATGGGTGTTCAAAAGTATCCAAAACTAATTACCTAAAACTGAGAATTCATTACCTGGCCTGAAATTTCAGGTACCTAAACTGAAATATCTGAAAATTTGGTTCGGTTGGTTTGGGTGCAGTTCGAGCATTTTAGAAGCTCGAGTTCCCAAAAACCCGATGCTTTATTTTATTTTATTTTTTGAAAAAATCTTGTGATGCTGCTAGTGCAAAAATACAAGCTACCGCTCGCCCACTTTGAGTCTCTCTCTCTTTCTACTTGACTACTCAGTACTCCATGTCTTTCTTTATTGCTTTTTTTATCCTGGGGTGTTAATAGCTATCTGCGAGGATCTTGGTTTAAGTCCTTTTGCACTCAGTACTTGCTGTGTGATTCCCTATTTTCTCTTCTTCATACTAAAAACATAAAGCTCATTAGCTACCATGCATGGCACCTTAGTTACTTTGTGTAAGGATCTGCTCACACTTATATACATGTCTACAAAGCTAAGTAACGAAAGGTAAACATGGTTATTGGGTTAACTAATAGAAATTAAACATGGTCACAAGCAAATAATGCTACTTGAAAAAAGGTTTTCAAAAAATAGGTCATTAGGTAACCAAAAACTTGAAACAAAATTTTTAGGTTCCTAAAATTTAGGTACCCAATAATTTCAGTTTAGATATGGTTCACCATTATAGTGACCCCATATTTAGATACCTGAACTGAATACCTCTATATTAGATGGGGTGGTGTTTATTTATGAGGTTTCAAATTAAGGGTCAAAATGGTGATTTTGGTGTCTTTGGATTTATTTGAGATGGACTCCTTTCAGCCTATCATGCTAGGGCTTCTTTGGGCTGGCGATGCTAACAAATAAGTCCAGTTGTCCAAGAAGGAGGCTGAGTTATTATATGGACTATGATTAGGCCATTAATGGGGTTTTCCTGAATCATAAGTAATATTAACACATATTTAGCATACAAGACTCTTAGTATACATCTTAAGGGTCTTGGTCAATACAAAAAACTACAAAATTATAGCAACTTCAAGGATATATATTTAAGAGGTAGCTAGCTTAATTATTAATATATGTATTTTATCATAAATTACCATTAATTATTGCCCTTTTTTGTTATCGAATATTAGCTGGTAAACCTGAAAAAGGGGATAGAGAGGCCGAGTCAAATTTAGTGGATAGTAGAGCTAGCCAAAGTGGGATTTAAGCTAGAAAGTTGGTACCTAAAAGGGGAGATGCTCCTCCGTATTACCTCCAATAACTATAAGTTGCAGTTAATTCACCTATATCATGCCACAATATCTCCCTTCCAGTCTAAAGTCTAAAGTTTTATCCCTCTTTTTTTTTTCAACGATTAATTCGGTCTAGCAGTATACAGCTAATTCTATTTTTGGGGAGGGGGGGATACATCTTATTTTCTCTCTCCTCGTTCAAGCTTCAAAGTCGCCATGGCTTATTGGATATGAAGGCTCTTCAAATTTGTTAGTTTTTTTTTTTTTTTTGGAGATGACCTAATAAATTTCTTAGTTCTCACTATGTTAATCCAATGTCGCTTTCCCTCCTCTTTTTGGTTAAACATTGGATTATTGCCCAAAAAAATTTTTTTTTTGAATGCAATCGTAAATTTGATTTTTGAATTTATATTCTTCTATATTTGTATGCAATTGTCTCTTTTTGGTTGGGTTATTGGATCAAGTTGCTCTGTTTGAAGGCTTGAAAATCAAAAATGGTGGAAGTAGAGAGATGAAGTTAGAAAGAGGAACTTAGAGGAAGAGAAGGGCTTGAATTCTATGGAGATGAGTTATTATTACACAAGGGAAGAGAAAGCGAAGAAATAAGACCCAGAATTATTCTAGTTATGGCAAACAAAAAAAGGGAAAAAGTATCTTTAGCTATGGCCACCAATGCAAAGAGTTGGAATTTAGAGGAAAGAAAGATAGTCAAAGAGGCCTGGATGTATTTGAAACGCCAAACTAGAAGGTGCTCAAGTAGCCATAAAAAAAGTAAATGAAGATAAAAGATTTAGAGGGTGCCAATGTGCAATCGCTGGAGTGAATTAACTATTAATTGTACTTATTTGAGGTACTACCCAGGAGTTGAGTCCGCTTGAATGAGTTGGTTCAATTGAAGCATAATGATGTACGGGAGGTTGGGATTTTGACTTCAGGGCACCTAAGTCTAGGGGTCATGCATGAGTCCACCTAGGTCTATTCACATGCTTACACTAGTCCATCTAAGGTTATGCTGAGGCCCATTACCCATGAGTTACATAAGCCATACTTAAATTAACTTAAGTCCATAGGTTCGCTGTCTAAACCCAACTTAGACCCCAATCCAAGGCAAGGCCTAATTTCAGCCTAAATCTAACATCTTAACCCCATTTATTCACATCCTACCTATAAGGCATTAACCTCTTCCTTCAGCATATAGCTAATGCTGTTGACTTTTCATTTCTATTATTCACATCAACAACATTCAACTGCTCTAAACCATTACCTCATAGATCAGGATATGTAAGGCTAAGAAAGTATACGAGTAGAGCCCATCGACCAGGAGGCTTCTATCTCGAAAGCAATCTAAAGAAACTCCACATGCCGGGTTAAAGTCAAGGTTTACACCGAAATTAAAGTCCAATCCCTTAGCAATTCCAATGACTGGAAATAACGAGATTGCTCAACTTATGAAGATTATAGAAAGGATGCAGAATAGAATAGAGGAGAGGAAAAAAAAGATGGAACTGATGGCCACTTACAATGCAAACCCTTATTAGGGACACCCCAACGGAAAATGTTGAGAAACCTCGCAGGGAATAACAGGAAAGTAAAGGGAAGGGAAAGCCGAGTAATAAGAAGGAAGAAGAAGAGGAAAAGGGCATTGCTTAAGTTCATCCACACGTACATCACATAGAATAACTGCTAAAGGAATTCATAATGTTTGACAATTACTTTAATGATTATGCGGGATTCACCTCCATTTAAAAGGGAAGTCACCCCTAAAGTTCACCATGCCAGACATTAAGTTTTCTGAACTAAAAATCATCACCATTATGTGAGGAGCCTTGTTAGTACAATGACTCTAAAAGGAATTGACAGAGATATCTTCTATATCATATTTCGGTGGACATTTGACAAGGATGTAATGAGGTGGTATAATGTTGTTGGCGCACGAAAAGTATCAAACTAAGATGATTTTCATAAGAAATTTTTATGTTAGTATTTATATAATGCTGATCTACCAATCACATTGAGAGACCTAGAGCTAATCAAGCAAGAAGATTATAGGAGGGGTACTTTTCTAACTACCTTGCTAGATGGAGGGCAAAGGCCACTTACAAGGTGGATCCATCTTTGGAATCTGACCAAGTGATAGGAAGAATTTAAGTTTTAATATTTTATAACCTCAAGTATAAGGTTTATCGTTGAGTACTTAGGGTGTCGTCCACTGGGAGTTAGGTTTCAAATACCGGTATTAGTTCAAGTGGTTCAAGTTAGACTAAGTGAAAAGGAAGGTATGAAAGACAAGCTAAACTAAGCCAATAAACATACAAAAAGAGGCTTGGAGTTGCGATCTGGCCAACTAAGGAACCAAGTAATCGGGACAAGTCCTAACCTACCAAACTTATCTCAGAAACTAAAGATGATCAGTTATACCATCAAAGACGACCTAAGCCCTCCCTCAAAGATCATGAGCTAGCCTAATTAGTCCAACAATCTATTTTCATAGGATTAGTCACATTAGACCATGAGATTAGCAATCGTCGGACCTAACTAAGATTGGGACTATTTTCATGTCCTAAGTCCCAGCCATTCTACCTTCCATACTAGCTAACTTACCTCGCTTCTTGACATAAGTCGATTGCCTAAAAACATTGGTGAAAGCTCTCTCAAGCATTTCATCGAACACGCGGCACGCATGAGAGAATACTCTAAGTTTAGAGCATAAATTGGGCGTGGCTAGCCCTTATCCAAGACTAATTAGCTATCAAGAGGCTGATGACAATCCAAGCCAACAAAAACTAACTACTGCTTATCATAAAAACAAAATTAAACTGAAAATAAACAAAACTAACAATTAAACTAATCAAGCATGAACTAGAGAAATCAACCTAATCTAACTTCAATTAAAACAACTACTAAACAAAAAATCACAATAAAGAGTAAACATTTAAACGAAACATAATCTAAACTAACATGCTCCAATAAAAGAAGCAAGAACAAAATATAAAATAGAAAGAGAAAAGGGGAAGAAAACGTAAGCTCGAGATTGTTGAATAAACATCCAAAATCGATAAGCTTGAATCCAAATCTCCCCAGAATACAATATAATCTCCTAATCTAACGCCGCTATTAGGATTTTTATTAGCTAAAACCTAATCTAAAATTAACCTAAAAGTCGCTAAAAGAACCCCTGGAAAAGCCCCTAAGAAGGTTCTTAAATACAAATCGGGTCGGGTGAAAAGGGTCGAGAAGAGCAGGGCCTAGGATGATGGCCGTCGTCCCGGCAACCGGTGGCCATTGCCATCCACAAAAGCCTATCGCCTAGACAACTAATGGCTATCACCGCCCCCCCCAGCCAGCTGCAAGGTGGCGACAGTTAGGGGTGGTGGCCATAACCGCCGATCGTCTCTTACTTCGCGATCTTCGGGCTTTTCTTATTCCGCCTTCGCTTCTTTTGCAGTATTTGCTCAATTGAACTTATTACCTATAAAAATAAACAAAATGAGTAAAACTCCTAAAGATTATATTATTATGCGAGCTAAAATTAATCGATAGAGGTATGTAAAATATGACAATTTAGTACCGAACACCAAGTGAACCTATTCATCATGAACCTCCAACTGACATATAGGAGCACATCCGGTTCACACCATTTGAAAATTCACAACATTAAGGAATGCCAGCGTGCTTCTCGAAGAAGACTAAGCTATCAAAAACACCCACTAAAGAGACCAACACTTGGTAAGGCAAACACCAGAGTAGGGATAAGAAAGACACAGGCTCCATAAGCAAAGAGGTGGGCACTCTGGACTGTTACACCAAATACACCCGCATCAGAACCACATATACTCAACCACTAGAATGCTTGCTTTCTAAGGGCGTGATCAACCTCTTTTCAATGAAACCAGAGATGGAATATGCATGGAAACCCAAGAACTAGGACTTGAATAAGTATTGCAAATATCATTAAGCAAGGGACCAGGATATTAAGGACTATTAGGCTTTAAGAATAAGTTGGAAAGCACGTTCAAGTTAGCACAGCTTCCTCTGCCTAAAGCTACTCAAACACCCAATAGTGATAGCAACCAGTTTGGATTCGCATGATAGCATTTTAGCCATTTCAAACTGCTAAAGTGAAGAGTGGGACATGACTATCTATATAGTAAGTATAGATGGATCCAAATCTAAGCTCCACATACCCTTCTATGTCTATGAGGCAACTATAAAGGAAAGCCTCCAAATAAGAGGCCTTGAGTTCTATCAAAGTTAGAAGATATGATGTATCCTAAACCGATAGTCATGTCTTGAATCATAGAGGCTTTCTTTTCCATCATAAATCTCAGTCTGATGTTTCTTCATCTATTAATAAAATCATCTCCTTATTAGTTCATTTTCATATTCTTATATTCCTTTTTATAGAATGCTTTTGTCCTATGATGAATCCAAGGATTTAAAAAAAGAAAGAAAAAAGGGGGGGGGGCTAGCTTGAAAACCTCACTAGGTGAGCTTGGTAAACAGAGAAGGAGAGAAATATGAATAAAGAAAGACTAAGGATTTCAATCCATCATGTAAAGAAGGAAAACATTAAAAAATATTTCATGATTAGTTGTGGAACTTTAAAGGACACACCTGGGATAGGAGTGGGAGTGTCTCATAGGTAACATCAATATGAAAATCAGCAATATAAATCAGAAAAGAGAGATCGAACTAAATGGTCCCCATCCAAAAAAAAAAAAAAAGAAGAAAAGAAGAACCCAAAAAAAAAGAAGAATGAAAACAAAAAGAAAGAAAGCTCGGAAAGAAGAAAAATAAAGAAAGGAAAATTGTTGATCCGTACTAGCCTCATCACCTATGCATACTTGGGAATTTCATAAGGGTTGTTTGAGCCTTTACGCTAATTTCCTTCCTTTAGTACTCTAAGCTTGAAGTCTACCTTAAACAGTCCTCCTTGA
>NCQV01091415.1:1485-16253 GCA_002740545.1 Lophocereus schottii | reverse complement strand
TCAACTACTTCTATGAATACAAAAAGAAGTAAATTACTAATATGATAATTTTATTATTTTAAGCATTCAAATTATATGATTGATTATAATATTCCTAAAAATGTTATAGGAAAAAATTTACAAGAACCCATGGGTAGCGCGGGCTTGGGTTGTTGAGAACAGAAAGGCCTTATATGAAGTCACCACCAGCTATGGTCAACTGAGAAGTCCTAAGTAAAAAACAGCTACAGTTAGATTGTGTGGAAAGCAATTTGTGATAAGGGGAGAAACCTTTAAGAGTAGGAATAGGCAATCTGTTTATGACATGAATGACAACAAGGACAACATCATGGCAAATAGTGTCAGGCACATTATCATCAGTAAGCATTGTGTAGGGGGCATATCCGTAATTTGTTAATACTTCTTTTCAGCAACACCGTTTTACTGCTAAGTGCAAGGGTAAACTTTCAAAAATAAATGCCTTGTTTGACAATGAAGTCAAAGAAAGGAGTATTCTCGTGCTCTTTTGCCACCATCACTCTAAAAGTACATAATCTTTGTTTGAAAAAGATTTTCAACAAATTTCTGAATTAAATGAAAGTTTTCAAAGTTGCAGGCTTATACTTTAGAGGACAATCGCTACAGCAGTGAGAGTAATCATCAACAAATAAAATATAATATTTATAACCAGTGGAAGAACAAATAGGAGATTAACTTAAATAACTGTGAATTAAATACAAAGCTTCTGTATGACAATGTTCAACCTCCTTGACTGATTGTTGGAAGACTAATTGGCAGAGGTTGAATGATTCTGGTTTTGACTATTGCGGACGTTAGAGTTGCCCTCCCCATGAGCAAGACAGTTTCGATTGCTACTCCCACCCCCTCAATTCCTGTCATTATTATTATTGGAGTAAGAAGATGATTGTTGTTATAGTTAAGTAACCAAAGCCGTTATTGATGATGGACAAGCTGTGGATGAAGATCATCAAAGGAGAGCTGCATAGGGTTATGAGTTAGTGTGTTCAGTAACATATTATATTCAAAACTGAGTCCCATAAGAGCATAATGAACATGATCAGTCTGGTGAACTAGAGAATTGATCGAGGCAAGATTATCTGCGATGGATTTGATGCCATGTAAGTAAGCATTCATGGTTTAACCATGATGGAGATCTACCCATGAATCTTAATTTTTACTAAGGGGTTAGTTAAGGTAATTAGGTTTTAATAGCCCAAACCACAGAAAAGCCCATAGTTTTGCTAGGAATATAAGAACAGTAGGTTCTGGGTTCAAATCAGAATACAAGTCTAGTTTTGTGTCCTCTATTACTTCAACTTCCATGAGAAAAGTCCAATATTTTTCTGTGAGTTTAAAGTTTAGACAGTCAACTTTCTAATAAAGCAAGTTCCAAATCATTTGGACTTCGTTAGCCCATCAAAATTAGCTCTCAAATCCAAACTGTCCAAACTACCCGGTTGAGCCAAATTGTACCTAGTTTTGTATTTTATTATTTTCTATATCAAATGACATTCAAATTGCGTAATTCTTTTTCTGTTACTTAGTGTAGGATATCAAGCAGGCTAGCATGTCTAGCAACATCCAAGAAAAATGAACTAAGCCATCCAGTATAGCCCTTTTTGTCAAACTATCTAGATGGAGCCCAAGAATGCATAGTTGGACTAATTAGGCAAATTGAGCCTCCTAATGATGCACAAATCCAGATTTCGCAAATGGGGTGGTTTTCTGACATCTTGAGGTTTCCCCCTATGGAAGGAAACCTAAGATTACTCATCAATATGACATGGCCAAATTGGAGCAAAAGCCGAGCCATGTGCACATGTTCACAGTCGGTTTCTTCACCTAGAGGGTTTACCCTCTTAGGTGGGTTTTTCTACACCAACCTTTGTGCTTACTTGGCTACCTAGTAATGCTTAATCACTATGCGACTCATTCATGGAGAAAGTGACATGTGGGTTGAGGAGAATATGCCATTTTGCAAGCTGGCATGCGAACACCATGGCATGAGCACTACAAAAAATAATGTATATTCCCACACTTATCTGGCTACACTAGAGGAATTGTGGGAGGAAAAATCAGGAACTTTTCAGCTCTACACTTTATAAGTGTGGGGAATCCATAAATTTCTTTCTACACCTCAAAAGGTAAGGGAAAAAAAAAGAAAACCAAATTTGCCGTTCCCCTCATGTGCTGGGCACGTGCCTACTTCCCCCACCCCTCCTTGCTTATGTCCTCATGTCTCTCTCTTCTCCCTCGACAAAAAGAAACCAGAAACCCTGACCCCTAGCCTTTGTCTTTTCTCTCTCATCGCCATCTCTATCTCTCTCAAACTCACTACTTGTCAACACCATCATCAACACCCCCATCACCCTCATTCACTCCACTATCTTCATCAGCCAGCAATCGTCCACGCCATTCCACACCAAGGGCTGATTTCAAGCCGATTCGGGTATAAATTGAAGGCAACGGTGTTCGAGCGAGGTAATTAAGGAATCTGGCTATTATTAGGTTTTCGTTTAAGTTTTTCAGGCTAAATTTAATTTTAGTTTTTAGATTTTCAGGGTTGAATTTAAAGTTTTGTTTTACAGATTTTAGGGTTTGCTTTTCGATTTTTTGACTCTGATTTCGAATATTAATCCGTTCTCTAACCTTCAATTTCTTATGATCAAATTTTTTTGTTTTGATTTGGAGGATTTTTGATGAATTTCAGCATGTATTAGACTGTTTTGGCTATGGTTTGTTCTCGACTAACTTCGAATTCCACATCCCCTGTTTGACTTTTTTGTTGCTTATGCTCTGATGCTTTGTTTCTTCTTTGTTTGTTTACTGCATGATTTGGACTTGATGTTGCTCAACTACTCGGTTGCTTAGCGTTTTTCTCTATTTTTGGTTGTGCTCAAGAAACTAATCTGGGTTCTTAACTAGGTAGATGCCTTAACCTTTTCCCTTGCTCCTATTTTTATGTTGTTTTTGGTTTGGATGAATGTGGATAACCACCATGAATGGAGCTTGAAGCTGGGTTGAGCTTTACAGCAAGGAAGCCCTAAGCTCTGTTCACCCTTTCCTTGTTCTGGTTATTTCATTAAAATTAATGTCTATTATCTTTATTTTGTTGTCTTTAAGAGCCGGATACTAATTCTAGCAAATTTTTGATTAGCTTGGACAGTGATGTTAGTGATAAGTCTGTTGACTGTCATCTTCTTTGTCCTGACACTGTAATAGGTGATGTTAGATGATAAATTTATTGATTATACTGCAAGGATTACAATTGCAATGGGAATTGTTTTCTGATATATTTTTATGATTGAATGAGTGGGTAATAAGTGGTTTCAAAACCTGCAGGCTTAGTTAACTTACAAAACTGGTGATCTGTTGATTCTATACCTTCCAACTGTGTATCTCATAATCCTTTTTGAATGGTTCTCCTGCACTTTTTCTGTGTGGGTTTTCCTTGTAGATAAGAGAGTTAAACTGTTTCTCTGCCTGCCTTTGTAATTCATATAGTGCTTTTGTTTGGCTCACTTAAGAAAACATAAGTATAAGTGTCATGCCTTGTTTGTGTTCGTGTGGGGCTTAGTAAGGACCTAGCATCATGCTTGCATATTTGAAGTAAGGTTGCTTATGAAACATCTTGCATTGTTTCCATGTAATGGGCCAATGGGACGCCCGACACCATTGTTATAGATGAAAGGATAATTAATGCTTCCTTTATAACAAGCCTTGTTAGGAATTGCCTGGCCACTTTAAAGTTGGAGATGCATACTTCTTCATCACTGACTCCATCATCCTGCTATTTCCAAGTAAATTCTTGTTGTTTTTTTTAATTGAAAATTAAACATTTGATTACCATTATTGGTTCCTAGAAACCGGTATTGGGGTTTGCATCCACCCCCTGCATACATTGAGGATGTTGTAGAAGATGGCTTGTTGGCTTACTAATTCAAATGTCATGTTCCATCCTTAAGATTTGATTTCTAAATTTTGCTCAATCTTGTTATGGTTTATTAAGACTTCCCTTTGTTTGTTTTCTTTTTCTTTTTCCCATGTTGACAATAAATTGGACCACTGCACCTTACTTTGAATGTTAATAGATGCTCATTAAATAGTCTGTTGACTAATACATCAAGGGTTTTCACAAATCCAATACCCCCTTCACTTTAGGACAAATTGAGAACTACAAAATTGACTTGGGTAGGCTCATTAAAGGTCAAGAGAAACACTATATGTCCTGGAATAGTATTTATTCCATGTAATTCAAGGTAAACAAATTATCCCGTCCATTGTGCCGTGTCTAGCCCTTTATAGGAGTATACTCCCTTATTTTATACTCCCTTGCTTTCATTGTATAATCTGCATGCTTTGAAGAAAACACCTCTTTGAGCTAGTCTCTTGTCTCACATATCTTTCATCAATTTAATATGTTATTTACAACTTTTAATATGTAATCTTTGTACATTGTCCCAAGCAAGTTTTGATCAGTTGGAGATTGTTGTTCTCATCCTGAATCACAAGTGACTTAGTAATTTAGGGCTTTGATTTTTTGTTGAATTCCAAGTTTTCATGCCTAGTTTAATTTGCGAACTTCGGGCTTGATTTTGAGCCTTTGAATTTCATGTATAGGTGCGGTTCTGGCAATTCTAAGTTATATTCGAAATGGTTGGTTGAGATCTCAAGAGTTGGCCTTGATTTATAGTTGGTTGAGATCCTGGTTTACGGCCTTATTTTTGTTGTGCTCACAGTTCTACGCCTTCTTCCCTATTTCTCTGTTCTGGTTCAAGTTCTAGCTTGATTTTGCGCTCTATGTTAACAATTTACGTTTTCTTTGATGCATTTTAACCCATTCGGGCATTCCCTAAACCCTGCACTGCTTTTCATGTGTTCTGTTTTCTAGCTCTTCAATTCACTTGCTGGGTTGTGATTGCTGGATTGCTGGGTTGTGATTGCTGGATTCCTGAGTTGTATTTGTTCTGGTATGGTGAATTTCTCCTTCAGTATTCAACCTCGATTGCTTTGTTTTTCTTTGACTTTGTTTTTTTTCAATGTTTTTGTTTTGTTTTAGTTATTTATGTTTTTGTTCCCTTTTTGGTGTTTTAGTGGTTCGTTATAACATATAGCTTAGTTCTTTGTTTGATTGCTATAATTGAAATTTAGAAAGCCTCGGTATTAGCGTATCTAGCCAATAGGATGAAACACCTAGAGGCTAGAGCATCAGCATCTAATTAGTGTCTAGCATGTGTAGTCTGAAGATGAAAGGGAGATTATTTACATTACTAATATTGACAGAAAAGTCTTATTCTGCCTTCAACTATTCACCTTACCATATAATTGCTCAGCTTGGTTTGATTATCTTCTTGGTCTCACTGTTAAGTAAATAAACTGGCCTTCATTAATGCAAGTTACCAAGCATATGTCAAACTATTCTTTGAATCATTTTGTAGAAAGATGTGTGCTATGACCTAATCTCAATCATGCTTTCGAAAAGTTTAAACATATCTTGATAAGAACATTGCTTTCTAGTTCATCGTTTGAGGTTGCTTGGGACTATCGTAATTGTACTCAGTTGCTTTTATGTAGTTTGTTATGTTCATCACTATAGCTGTTGTACTAATACAGTTCTAAATATTATTGATTGAACTCGATTGTGGTTCTATTCTTGGTTCAACTCCGTTGTAGTTCTATAGTTGGTTGAACTTTGTTGTGTGTCTTTAAATTTAATTCTATAGAGCTTGCATCTTAGCTAATCTGTTTAGTTATCTTTTCTAATAATCATTTTTTATGTGTTTCAATTATCTAACAGGTTGCATTTCTGGAGCTAACATCTCTCAGTGAAGAAAACATAGATGGAGTCTTTATAGTTCTACTTGCATTTGCATTAAGGGTAGAGAACACTTCCACACCTTTAACCTCCCCACATTTAGCCTAAGTGTGGGCAACTGCTATTTTTAAACTTATAAGTGTGGTTATTAGCAAAATTAAATGTGGAGGGAAGCAAACTTTTTTTGTAGTGGAGGTGGCATAAATTTTCAAGCCTTGTTCTTTTGATGTGGTAGCTATGGGAGAAGTCCTTCCTAGGGAAGAAAACATCACTAATGAGCCAAGGATCATCAAGGAGGAAGCTTAGGTTAATCATTTTGTTAGATATTAAGCTTTTTGTTCATGCTTAGCATAGTTTGGAAACAAACTATGTGATTTAATTAAGTATACTTACTGAGTTTTCTAACGATTAAGGAACCTCCTAAAGGTTACCTAGTAAGGAAGAAAAAGCCTTGAACTTTCATTATAAATAGTCTAAGAGTCCATTTTGTAAATCAGTGACGAATATTTGAAATCTGAAGTTGAGTTTAAAACTCTTCAGTGTTGTTACTTTAAATTCTCTACGTATTTATCTCTAATTGGGCCAATTAGAGCAGTGATCAAGTAAGCCTTGGTCTTAGTTAGGTGGTGAAATCAATATCCTAACCATGGATCAAGGGCCCTGAAATAATTCTTAGTGGTGAAATATGTGTCTAAGAATCGTTTTAGTTCTATCAATCTCTTAAGATTCCAGTTTTTGCTTTCCTTTTCCTAGCCACGCCATTTGCTTCCCACGACACCTTTTCCTTTTCTTTTCTCCTTAAGTTTGAGCTTTCCTTTCATTCCCATCCTTCTTAGCGTGATACATCATATTTGGTATTAGAGCCAAGTCTCCTCTATAGCTAAAATCAACCCCTACACGTCTCCCTCTTTCTATCACACCATAAATTCCCAAAAATCACAAAAATAGCCCCGGTTTTTCACCTACTATCAACATGAGAAGTTCGAAGCCCTCATGAAGAACTTTGAAGCAATGACTTAACCTAATGAAGAGTTAAAGACTCAGATGGAAGAGTTAAAGAATTAGAACAAGTACTTGCAAAAATAGTGGGGAAAGTAACATAAAATAGAAACAGAAGGCACTTGAAAGTCCATCTGGATCTGTTGATAGCGATGAAGAAGCAAGTCACTTGGTTAGCTCATCAAGTGAAGAAAATCTTCTTAGAAGAATCAGGAAAGAACGAAGGCAGCCCACAAACTCTAACGACGTAATAGTTCAACTCCTTGAATTTGAAGGTAAACTTGACCCAGATTTGTTCCTTGAATGGTTACGCACGGTTGAGCGTATCTTTAAGTACAAAAAAGCATCTGAAGATAACAATGTCAAGGTGTTTGCTCTTATGCTTAGAAAGTAAGCCCCCTTATGATGGACAAACTTATATTCTAAAAAAGTAAGGAATAGAAGAAGTAAAATCAGAACTTGGGAGAAGAAGAAGGCTAAACTCAAGTCACGATTTTTGCGTCCGACTTATATCCAAGATAACTGCTCTCAATTCCACAACCTAACCCAAGGCAGCCTCAATGTTGAAGAATACACATGAGAGTTTGAGAAACTCTTGATCAAGTGTGATATTCGAGAACCAGAAGAGCAAACCATAGTCAGGTACTTAGGAGGCCTTGAACCTAAGTATGCTAATGTGGTGGAATTACATTTATATGCTAGTTTTGATAAAGTTTGTGCCCCTACTCATAAGGTTGAGCAACAAAGAAAATCAAGGCCCCTCAAGCATGATTTTTCAAAGCCCCCACTTCAGAACGAACCCTTTAACAAGGGGAGTTCTAGTCCTTTTCCCGAGCTCACGTTCCCCTCCCCTTCCACCCAACAAAGAACACCAACACCTCAAAACAACCTACCTCCATAAAGCAAACCTAAACCTATTCCTAAAGGCACGCAAAGATGTTTTAAGTGCCAAGGATTTGGGCACTTAGCCTCAGATTTAAGCGCTTAGCCTCAAATTGCGCCAACCGTAGGATTGTTACTTTGGCCGAATGGTAAGCAACAAAGGATGAAGAAAATGAGGAGGAAATTAAGGGTGATTGTGACGAGACTCTAGAGGACATAGTAATGAAAGCAGATGAAGGTGAAATGCTTACGTTGGGCACCAACCATCTACCCAAGAGCCATAAACATTAATCCTTTTTCTCACTACTAGTGAACCATTACCTAAAGTGTCTAATCCTGGAATTAGAACCTTTAAGGAATGGAATCTAGATACGTTTGAAGGTTTCCCCCCAAACCTAATTCAAACCAACATAAATGATTAGTGGAGAGGAGCCTTTAAGACCAAAAGAGACTTGTTCGAATGCTTGAAACAACAAGTGGGCTGACTACCTAAATGATTCGAGGTGAAATCTTTCTTAACAAGGGGAAGATGATCGAGATCTACCCATAAACCTCAATTTGGACTAAGGGGTTAGTCAAGATAATACAGCCCAAACCAAAGAAAAACCCACACTTTTGCTAGGAATACAAAAACAGTAGGTTTCGGGTTTAAATCAAAATACAAGCCCGATTTTGTGTCCTTTATTATTTCAACTTCCATGAGATTTAAGTCCAATATTTTGCCATGAGTTAAATTTTATGAAGTCATCTTTCTAATAAAGCAAGTTTCAAGTCATTTGGACTTCATTTGACCGTCTAAATTAGCTCTCAAATCCAGACTGTCCAAACTATCCGGTTAAGCCAAATTATACCCAGTTTTGCATTTTATTATTTTCTATATCAAATGACATTCCAATTATGTAATTCTTTTTATGTTAGTTAGTGTAGGGTGTCAAGCAGCCTAGCATGTCTAGAAACATCCAAGAAAAATGAGCTAAGCCATCCAGTATAGCCCTTTTTGTCAAACTATCTGGATAGAGCCTAAGAATGCACAGTTGGATTAATTAGGCAAATTGAGCCTCCTAATGATCCATATTTCTGTAATGCGGTGGTTTTCTGACATATTGAGCTTCCCCCCCCATGGAAGGAAACCTAAGATTACTCATCGACATGAGGTGGCCTAATAGGAGCAAAAGCTAAGCGATATGCGTATGTTCACAGCCGGTTTCTTCACCTAGAGGGTTTACGCTGTTAGGAGGGTTTTCTCCACTAACCTTTTGCAAGTGACACGTGGCTAACCAGCCGAGGATCATCAAGGAAGAAGCTTAGGTTAATCATTTTGTTAGTTATTAAGCTTGTTGTTAATGTTTAGCATAGTTCAAAAATAAACTATGTAGTTTAGTTAGTAAGTATACTTAGTGAGTTTTCTAATCTTTAAGTAACCTCCTATAGTTTACCTAGTGAGGAAGGGAAAGCCTTGGACTTTTACTAAAAATAGTCCAAGAGTTCATTTCGTAAATCAGTGGTGAATATCTGAAATCTGAAGTTGAGTTTGAAGCTCCACGGTGTTGTTATTTTGAATTCTCTACTTGCTTATCTCTAATTGGGTCAATCAGAATGGTGATCAAGTAAGTCTTGGTCTTAGTTAGGTGGTGAAATCTATATCCTAACCAAGGATCAAGGGCCATGAAACAACAAGGGCTATGAACCAATTGTTAGTCATGTAATCTGTATCTAAGAATTGTTTTAGTTCTATCAATCATTCAAGCTTACAATTTTTCCTTTCCTTTTCCTAGCCAAACCATTTGCTTCCCATGCCACCTTTTCCTTTTCTTTTCTCCTCATGTTTGAGCTTTCCTTTAATTCCCATCCTTCATAGCATGATATATCATATTTGGTATTAGAGCCAAGTCTCATCTATGGCCTGAAATCAAACCCCACACGTTTCCCTCTTTCTATCACGCCACAAATTCCCTAAAAACATAAAAGCAGCCGCATTTTTTTTTGCCTACTAGGAACATAAGTAACATGACTCTCAAAGAGAAGTTTGAAGCCCTCATGAAGAATTTCGAAGCAGTGATTTTAACTGATGAAGGGTTAAAGACTCAAACAAAGAGTTGAGGAATCCGAATAGGTACTTGCAAAAACAGTTGGGAAGTAACATGAAACGGGAATATAAGGCACTTGAAAATCCATTTAGATCTGTTTATGGCGATGAAGAAGCAAGTAACTTGGTTAGTTCGTTAAGTGAAAAAACGCTTCTCAGAAGAATCAGGAAAGAATGAAGGTAGCCCATAAACTCTAAGGACTTTACAGTTGAACTTCCTGAATTTGAAGGTAAATTTGACCTAGATGGGTTCTTTGAATCATTACACACGGTTGAGCATATCTTTGAGCACAAAGAAGTTTCTGAAGATAAGAAGGCTAAGTAGGTTGCTCTTAGGCTCAGAAAGTGCACCTCCATATGGTGGACGAACTTATGGGCTAAAAGAGTAAGGAGTAGAAAAAGCAAAATCAAAATTTTGGAGAAGATGAAAGCTAAACTCAAGTCATGGTTTTTGCCTCTAACCTACATCCAAGATAACTACTATCAATTCCGTAGCCTAACCCAAGGCAGCCTCAATGTTGAAGAATACACATGAGAGTTTGACAACTCTTGATCAAGTGTGATATTCGAGAACCAGAAGAGCAAACTATAGTTAGGTACTTAGGAGGCCTTGAACCTAAGTATGCTAATGTGGTGGAATTACAGTCATATGCTACTTTTGATAAAATTTGTGTCCTTGCTCACAAGGTTGAGCAACAAAGAAAATCAAGGCCCCTTAAGCATGAGTTTTCAAAGCCCCCACTTCAGAGCGAACCCTTTAAGAAGGGGAGTTCTAATCCTTTTCCTGAGCCCATGTTTACCTCTCCTTCCGCCCAACAAAGAACTCCAGCACCACAAAACACCCTACTTCCACAAAGTAAACCTAAACCTATTCTTCAAGGTGCCCAAAGATGTTTTAAGTGCCAAGGAATTAGGCCCTTAGCCTCAAATTGCACAAACCATAGGTTTGTTACTTTGGCTGAATAGGAAGCATCAAAGGAGGAAGAAAATGAGGAGGAAATTGAGGGTGATTGTGGCGAGACTCTAGAGGACATAGTAGTGAAAGCAGATAAATGTGAAATGCTTACTTTGGGCACCAACCATCCACCAAAGAGCCATAAACATCTAATCGTTTTTCTCACTACTAGTGAACCATTACCTAAAGTTTCTAATCCCAGAATTAGAACCTTTAAGGAATGAAATCTAGGTAAGTTTGAAGGTTTCCCCCCAAACCTAATTCAAACCAGCATAGATGATAAGTCAAGAGGAGCCTTTATGACCGAAAGAGACTTATTCGAATGGTTGGTGTTATTTCAACCAAAATTGAAACCATAAGTGGGATGAGTACCCAAATGATTTGAGGCCAAATCTTCGTCAACAAGGGAAGGATGATGGAGATCTAAGCATGAACCTCAATTTGGACTAAGGGGTCAGTCAAGGTAATAAGGTTTTAAGAGCCCAAACCAAAGAAAAACCCACACTTTTGCCAAGAATGCAAAAATAGTGGGTTTCGGGTTCAAATCAGAATACAAGCCCGATTTTGTGTCCTTTATTACTTCAACTTCCATGAGATTTAAGCCCAATATTTTGCTATGAATGTAAATTTTTGGGAAGTCATCTTTTTAATAAATCAAGTTCCAAGTCATCTGGACTTCATTTGCCCATCTAAATTATCTCTCAAATCCAGACTACCCAAACTACTTGATTGAGCCAGATTATACCCAATTTTGTATTTTATTATTTTCTGGATCAAATGACATTTAAATTGTGTATTTTTTTTTAGTTAGTTCAGAATGTCAAGCAACCGAACATATACAGCAAGGTCTAAGAAAAATGAGCTAAGCCATCCTGTCCAGCCCATTTTGCAAAGCTGTCTAGATAGAGCCTTGGAATGTACGGTTGGATTAATTAGGTAAACTGAGCCTCCTAATGATGTGCAAATCCAGATTTCTCAAATGGGGGGATTTGCTGACATCTTAAGGTTTCCACCTATGGATGGAAACCCCAGATTACTCATCAAAATGAGGTGGCCCAATAGGAGCAAAAGCCAAGCCGTGTGTGCATGTCCACAGTTGGTTCCTTCATTGGAGGGTTTACCCTCTTATGTGGTCTTTCTCCACCAACCTATGTGCTTACTTGGCTTCCTAATAATGCCTAATCACCATATGACTCATTCATAGAGAAAGTGACATGTGAGTTGAGGAGAATGGGCTATTTTACACACTAGCATTCGAACACCATGGCATGAGGTGGCATACATATACAAGAATTGTTCTTTTGATGTGGTAGCCACGGGAGAAGTGCTTCCTAGGGAAGAAAACATGGATAACCAGCAAAGGGCCATGAAGGAGGAAGCTTAGGTTAATCATTTTGTTAGTTATTAAGCTTTTTATTCATATTCAGCATAGTTTAGAAATAAACTATGTAATTTAGTTAAGTAGGTATACTTAGTGAGTTTTCTAATCATTAACCAACCCCCTAAAGGTTACCTAGTAAGGAAGGAAAAGCCTTGGACTTTCATTATAAATAGTCCAAGTGTCCATTTTGTAAATCAGTGATGAATATTTGGAATTGGAAGTTGAGTTTGAAACTCCTCAGTGTTGTTACTTTGAATTCTCTACTTGCTTATCTCTAATTGAGCAAATTAGAGTGGTGATCAAGTACGTCTTGGTCTTAGTTAGGTGGTAAAATTTGTATCCTAACCAAGGATCAAGGGCCCTAAAATAGTTCTTAGTGGTGAAATCTGTGTCTAAGAATCGTGTTAGTTTTGTCAATCTTTCAAGCTTCCAGTTTTTCCTTTCCTTTTCCTAGCCATGCCATTTGCTTCCCACACCACCTTTTCCTTTCCTTTTCTCCTAAAGCTTGAGCTTTCCTTTCATTCTCATCCTTCTTGGCATGATAAATCATATTTGGCATCAGAGCCAAGCATCATCTATGGCTTGAAATTAACCCTTAGAAGCTTCCCTCTTTCTTTCACGCCACAAATTCCCAAATAACATGAAAATAGCACCGATTTTTCACCTACTATCAACATGAGTAATGTAACCCTTGAAGAGAAGTTCGAAGCCCTCACAAAGAACTTTGAAGCAATGACTTCAACTAATGAAGAGTTAAAGACTTAGACACAAGAGTTAAAGAATCAGAAGAAGTACTTGCGAAAATAGTTGAAGTAACATAAAATAGAAATAGAAGGCACTCGAAAGTCCTTCTAGATCTATTCATGGTGATGAAGAAGCAAGTGACTTGGTTAGTTCATCAAGTGAAGAAAAAGCTTCTTACGAGAATCAGGACAAAACAAAGGCAACCCAAAACTCTAATGACTTTACAGTTGAACTCCCTGAATTCCAAGGTAAACTTGACCTAGATGAGTTCCTTGAATGGTTACACACAATTGAACGTATCATTGTGTGTAAGGAAGTTTCTAAAAATAAGAAGGTTAAATTGATTGTTCTTAGGCTCAAAAATTACGCCTCCTAGAGGTGAACAAACTTATCTGCTAAAAGAGTAAGGAGTAGAAAAAGCAAATCAGAACTTTAGAGAAAATAAAGGCTAACCTCAAGTCACGGTTTTTACCTCTAACTTACATCCAAGATAAATATTTCCAATTCCACAACCTAACCCGAGGTAGCCTTAATGTTGAAGAATAAACTCGAGAGTTTGAGAAACTCTTGATCAAGTGTGATGTTCGAGGACTAGAAAAGCAAACCATAGTTAGGAACTTAGGAGGCCTTGAACCTAAGTACGCTAATGTGGTGGAATTACAATCATATGCTACTTTTGATAAAGTTTGTGTCCTTGCTCGCAACGTTGAGCAACAAAGAAAATCAATGCCCCTTAAGCTTGAGTTTCTAAAGCCCCTACTTCAGAACGAACCCTTTAACAAGGGGAGTTCTAATCCTTTTCCTGAGCCCATGTTGCCTCCCCTTTCGCTTCATAGAGAACCCCAACACCATAAAACAGCCTACATCTATAAAGTAATCCTAAATCTATTCCTAAAGGCATCCAAAGATGTTTTAAGTGCCAAGGATTTGGGCACTTAGCTTTAGATTACACCAAACATAGGTTTATTACTTTGGCTGAATGGGAAGCAACAAAGGAGGAAGAAAATAAGGAAAGTAAGGGTGATTTTGATGAGACTCTAGAGGAGATAGTAGTGAAAGATGATGAAGGTGAAATGCTTGCTTTGGGCACCAACCATCCACCAAAGAGCCATAAGCATCTAAGCCTCTTTCTCACTGCTAATGAAACATTACCTAAGTGTCCAATCCTGAAATTATAGAATCTAGATACATTTGAAGATTTCCCCCCAAACTTGATTCAAACCAACATAAGTGATAAGTGGAGAGGAGCCTTTAAGAACAAAAGCGACTTGTTCGAATGGTTGGTGTTGTTTCAACTAGAATTAAAACCACAAGTGGGATGACTACCCAAATGATTTGAGGTCAAATCTTCCTCAACAAGGGGAAGATGATGGAGATCTACCCATGAACCTCAATTTGGACTAAGGGGTTAGTCAAGGGAATCAGGTTTTAATAGCCCAAACTAAAGAAAAACCCACACTTTTGCTAGGAATATAAAAATAGTAGGTTTAGGGTTGAAATCAGAATACAAGCTCGGCTTTGTGTCATTTATTACCTTAACTTCCATGAGCTAAGTCCAATATTCTGCCATGATTTTAAAGCTTAGGAAGTCAACTTTCCAATAAAGCAAGTTCTAAGTCATTTGGACTTTATTTGCCCGTCCAAATTAGCTCTCAAATCCAGACCGTCCAAACTGCCCGGTTGAGCCAGATTTTACCCATTTTGTATTTTTTTTATTTTCTAGAACAAATGACATCCAAATTGTGTAATTCTTTTTTTTGGTTATTTTAGGATTTTAAGCAGCCAAGCATGTCCATCAAGGTCCAGGAAAAATGAGCTAACCCATCCAATTCAACCCATTTTGCCAAACTATACGAATAGAGCTCAAGAATGCATGGTTGGATGAATTAGGCAAATTGAGCCTCCT
>NCQV01091410.1:4861-22016 GCA_002740545.1 Lophocereus schottii | reverse complement strand
CACCCAAATATTTTTTTTTCAAGAAAAAAAGTTAAAAGTGATTAATGAAGCCTCCTAATAGGGTAAAATACAAAATATCAAAATAAACATCTATTTCAACAAAATTAATGGTAAATGTACTTCCAACAGTTTTATATATAATTGATGGAACACTAAATCCATAGATCGTGTCCTTTGATTTTAAGTCTCTTTCTTGATCATCAGCGAGTTAGATTATAATTTCGTAATACATGTATCCGTGTGATATAATGAAAACATTATCATGATCAAGCCAAATAAACCTTACTCATTTTCAACAAGAATAAATCTAAAAGATAAAGATATCAATTTACCTGATAAAAATGCTGGATCAAAAGTCCCTAACCAATTCAAGGACCTTATAAAATTTGTATGCGTAAGACAGAAGATTCACACAAAAGTTGAGAGATCAAATCCTATAGAGAGAACTCTAACTCTCATACATAAAGAGATAAAATTTATTGAAGAAAATAATAATACTTCACACAATTTAAAAAAATAAAGTAAAAGGCTTTACAGATGACAATGAGGCCAATAACAGTTCCAACATTAGAAAAAAGATAACAGAAGAAGAGGTACAAAACTGGATTGGAGAAAAAAGGGGCAGAGGGACGGGGACCTCTTGGCAGACCAACCCAAATTGGTGGAGAATTCTTGTGAGGGGAACTCCCTCATTTATGGTTTGTGTTCTCTTGGTGCATGTTACTTTCTCCATTACACACGTCTTTGCAAATTTTTTATTTATTTATTTTTTTTGCCTGATTGGATTATTTGGATTGCTTAATTGAGTAGTTTGGTTTGTTACTCATTCATCTGCTGATCAATTAACTTGTTTAGTTTTTTTTTAGTTTTAGTTAAATACTACAAGGACTTTACATTTGGAAGTTGGGTTATCTAGTTTAAATTGATGTGACCGTTCTCTAAGATGAGGTTCTAGCTGGTTCCAACTTTGGATTGATTGATATTTTATCAAATATGAAAAAAGGTTACAATACATGTTTGAGTTGATTTCAATTTGCATTGGGTCAATTCAGATTGGATTGGTCTTATTTATTAAAATTTAAAAAACGTTCAAAGGTAGTATACCATTAAACATGTTTTTTCATTCATCATTCATCCAACTACTTTCAATTGGATAATCAAATATATTTTTAAGAACATAACTAAAATTATTGGGGACGCAATAAATTTCAAGTGTATGGTGGGGGACAGCATCAATCCCAATTGAGGAATTGGACGTTATGACTTTCAACTTTGGCCCTATTTATTTTCCTTGCACTTACACTGTGTCCAACTCGGTGGTTTGATGATGTGGTATGGCCAAAAGCAAACGCAGACAGTGGTTGATAAAAGTCATTTTTTTAAATTTTTTAATGACTAGTCAACACATTTACAAACTCAATATTCATTTTTGAAAAAAAAAACTAGATCATTTTTCATCCGATATATAATGTTCATTTTTAGCAAACTTGGTATTTATTATTTCCTAATAACTTCACATGTGTTTTTATGAAAATTGATATTCATTTTTCAAAAATGTTCAGTTTTATAAATCGCAACTGACCAACAGAGGCGTGCCACATGGGACACAACCAACTAAATTAGGGCATCTGCAGCTAGTAGGCATGCGTGCCACTTTTTTGACTCGCGTGTCAGATGTCACGTCCCATCCACTGTATTAGATGGCCAGAAACGTGTGGGGGACCACATATGCGGTCTGCCCCACGTTCTTTTTTTTTTTGGGAGATTCTCTGTAATGGAACGACGTGTTTTGGGCATGAGTCAAGCATCATGCATTGCGTTTAATGTGGGTTTAAGGAAAAAAAAAAGAAAAATCAGAAACAACTATTTTTGAAGTTGAAAGTTGGCATGTTAGAACACATTTAATTTATATTCTATATTTTTTCACATGTTAAAATACAAACAAAAAATTCAAAGAATAAAAAAATTGAAAATCAAATTATCTATTTTTATGGTCAACAAAATAAATATTCCTTAATTTCAAAAATAAAAAACATTCGCAAATGTTACAAAAGTTAAAATACAAACACAAAATTAAAAATAAAAAGTAATAAATTATGTTTACTTGTGGGCTCCATGATAAATATTTAATTTAATTATACTGAAATAAGTTCGAATGGTTGAAAAATTGGTCAGAATACAAGTGAAACTCCTGCTAACGTGGCAGGCTTGTTTTCGGAACTTAGGCTGAAAATGCCCTTAGAGCATTCCCAATGGTGAGCCTATTTTTTGGCTCACTAGTGGGGGCCTACAACCGCCACATCAACCCTCTCTCTAGCTTTTTAGTCCACAATCCTTACTCTCTCTAATAGAAAGCTCACTACATGGAAGGCTCACCACTTTGGCTCACGAAATAAAATAATACCAATGGACCCCACACATAATAATATTTAATTAGTTTAGTTCTTTTTAAATTTTGGTTGGTTATTTGAGTTTTTTTTTGGAGGGATAAATAATATGCACATAATAATTGCAAGAGTTCGACAATAAATAAAAAAAAATGAGCATTGGTTAATATTGGACCAAAAAATTACAATAGTTGAACAATTTTTTTAAAAAAATTACAACCTCTTTTTAAAATACCCAAAAAAAGAAAAACCAATAATTTTTTTAAAAAGAAAAACAAATAAAAATTAAAAGAACAAAACCAACAGAAAAAAAGGAAAAAGAAAAAAAGAAACCTAAAAAAAACAAATAAGAATTTTAAAATACAAAAGCAAAAAAACAAAAAACAAAAAAAATAAAAATGGGCTGCGGGCTGGCTCGTGGGGGTGAGCCGCTCGTTGGGCCTCGGCTCGCGGGCTCCGTGCTACAGGCCCCCGGCCCGCCGGCCACCTTAGACTTTTAATCCGCGTGCTTAGCGTTGGGCTTACTCTTAGCAGCTAAAGACTTGCATTCCACTCCCATGGGTCCCACTGCCTCTTGGCAACTATCTATTGATTAACTTTGCACATGCCATGCAAGGAGGAACTATACTTCGTTCTCCCCTTCGTGCCTTCATTTATTTGTCAGTTTGTAATATTTTTTGTTTTTCTTTTTTTTCCTTAAAAAATATTATTAAGGTTATCAAAAAAAAAATTATGTTATTAGGTGGATCCATTACAAATATTTTATTAATGAATTGAAGTTAGAGTTCCATAGGTTGGAGAAGTAAAGGAATGTGAGTTCTAAAAAATTGAAATTTTTGCTGATGTGACAGGATAAAGTTCCAAAATATGAAATGTAGGTTGGGAATGCTCTTATGCGATATCACTCACAACGTCCTACCCAAAATCTTCTCTCTCCTCTTTCCACCTAGGCCCTTTAAACTTTGTCTTAATGAATCTGACCTGACGAGCCAGCTAACCCACATAGTCAGCGATACTTGGGCCGGCAAAGCTAGGGCTACACTTAATGAGACGCACGTGCTAATTTTGAGCCCCAGAACCCATTTTCGAGCTATTTTCTCTATCCTCACCACCATTGAAACCCTAGCATTTTCGAGGCTATCAATTTTCCATATACAAGACACCATGGACCCCTTACTGACGATGGTCGAGTCCTCTTGACCTAATGTTCTTGGCTGAATTCGCCGGAATTGCGAAAACCGAATGTGGGAGAGGGGAGAGGAATGAGTTGTACCTATGAGGACTTATCGAAAAACTGCCATGAACAAGCTCCAAAGGTTCATTGGACAAAGGTGAATCCGGATGTGCCCTCACCTAAGATCCCCTGGCCTATGGAGGCGGCTATATATGTCCGGGCCCGGTCTGCCTTGGGGAGGGAGATTCATGTTTTGGGCTGTAGGCAGGGTGAGGAGAGAGTGGAGCAGGGGAGATGAGAAAGAAAATAGGCTCACTAATGCCTTGTATAACGTCAAATTGAATAAGCAAATGATTAATTTTTATTTTCTCCAAAATAATATTTATATTTTTAACAAATTTTAATTTTTCAGATAGTTAGACAAACTTAAAAGGAAAAAAATCACACACTATGTTAAATTGCACAAATTTTTTTTAAATAAACCTTCAAAATTAAAGATATGTGACGTGTCATTAAAAACATAAAATATTGACTTGTATCCTAATCACTATCCATGTGTGCATTTGTCCATGCCACATCATCAAACCACCAAGTTGGACTCGGTGTTGGCGCAAAGAAATTAATTAGGATCAAAATTGGGGGTAATGACGTCCAATTCCTCAATTGAGATCAATAGCGTCCCCAAACTTCAGATTTATGGCATCCAATAAGCCAAAATTATTTTCTACAATTGTATTGTCCAGTTCTAAGTCATATGTTACAACTTGTTTCATTTTGTAAAATAGTGTTACATTGTTTTGGACTTCTTCATAAGGAAAAAAGTTTAAAAAATCACTCCATTTTTTTCTTAAGTTTTACAAACTTTTGAAAATTTAAAAAGGTTCAAAATATCAACAAATTTTAGATTTGAGTGCAAATAATTGCCAAACATTGATTGCATTGTACACCTTACTTATTGAGGAAGTTTCTTGTCACTATTTTCCGATCAAGTCAAAATAATTTCTTATTTTTTGGGAAGACAAAAAGAAAAGTAGGTGCATAAATTTTGGAAGGATAATTTGCATGATATTTCAAATAACAGGAAAGCTTATTACTAACAGAGAAAGAATTTTTGTACTATGAGAATCCAATCGGGAGGTGAAAACTAATGATCTGAATTTGAGAAGGCACCACCATTCCAAACTTTGAGACTATTTGTTTCAATTGTAGATGGTCATTTTGGATTGTATTTTTTAGCTAATTTCAAATAATGTCGCTCTAAAATAATAGAAATATATACAATTCAAATTAGATAAATTCATTTTGAAATTCAAATTAGTTGACAAATACAATTGACAACGACTCCTGTATTACTGAAAGTAAACATCTTAAAAATTCAAAGCACTTGTACCTATTCCTTGAGTTCAAATTTTTAGCTTTTGCCACACACAGTTTGGATTATTATATTTCAAAATCCAAAAAGATTGAGAAAAGTACATAACATACAATGTAATATCATCCATAAATAAATGAAAAATAGATATCTAGATATACCTAAATCATTAAATGTGAACAAGATTAAAAATGGTATCACATCAATGGATAGTCGATAATTGTACTAAATCAAGAGTGGAAATATTTTTTTGATGATAAGGTAAAAGACTTTATTACCAACCAAGAAATATTATTGTATAGCCAAAGACAAATCTATAAAAGATGGGATTAGCAGATTCACATTTACTTTCTAAAAACTCTTTGTAGGATTACTTTTATTGTAGTAAAGGTGCCTTTAACCCTCCAGGAATCAGGGTGACTACAATGATTTGCTCACAGGTTAGACTTAGCATGAATCACAACAAAGAAATCAAAACACATGTTTATAGTGTATTGTACATCATTGTAAATATTAGATATTGATATTTCTAGTTCCAAAAAATACTTGCTGGTTTCTCTCATACCATAAAGCAAGCTAAAAAGCAGCATAAGCAGTGAATGAGGCCATTCTTTAAGTTTTGTTCATTTGCTAGATAATAACAAATAGTGCATCTTATCTAGGCTTGAAGCATTGCAGTTGATACTTAACTAGTAAAGCAGCATATTTCTCAATTCATCATAAAAGCAACAAAGGCAAAATAATGCTCTGCAGATTCGTGTGCCTATTTTCTCATTAATGTATCTGTCTCCACCGTAAAAGAAGTAGCTCTGAGATAATTTGGAGTTCATTTGTGCAATAAAATTCCATATGGAAAATGAATGCTTTAGTATGTTAGTTCTGTTCTAAAATAATTTATCCCAAGGGACCTTGATTGAATATAAATTAATTGGGCCATCCCAAGAGATCAATTTAAATCAATTGTATGGGCTAATCCATTAAAACAATTTAATTAGGCCTAAATTTAACTCTCAAATTAAGACCTAAGCCAAAAGTGGAGCTTTAAGACAAAGCTTAAGCCCAAGGTGGACTCTCAAGTCAAGGCCCAAGTGACACTCAAATAAAGACATGATCAATAACCAAGGTTGACTCTCAAGTTAAGGCCCAAATTGATTCAGAGGTTAGGGCTTGATAATTCCTAGGTCAAAGACTAGTTAATAGTCAGCCACCTCGGTCCAGCTCAATGATCAAATCTATACCCTAGGGCATGTCATTTTCAACTTATCATAAGTATTTATCATCAATATTCAAGTACTTTCAGCATATTTCAGCATTATGCTGCACAATTTAGTACAATTCAGCACTGTTAAATACTTATTAAAAATGACAGTTATAATCCCTTCAATCATTCAGCGTGTTTCAGCGTGATCCAACATGTTTTAGTATGACTCGACAATAAGTACTAATGAGTACTTCTCATAAATTGAAAAAAATACCATTAGACTATTATGAAGTCAACAAATTACGACTCAAGCACCATGTCAACCTGAAGTCCCAAGTTAGACTAATTCAAACTAAAGCCCAAGTGTGGGGCCAACAGAAGTCAAATCTCAACTTAACCCATAAGGAAGAAGGTCAGGGATTTTAATGGGACCCTATCCACTCAATATAAAGGGGGGAGGGGGGACTAATTCTAAAGTAAGACTTTCTCTCTTAAAATGGAGGAAGCATTTGAAGGTCACTTTACAATGGAGAAAGAGAATACTACGAGGTGGCCGCTACCCTTAAGATCAAGTATTCATTTTTAGAGATCGAAGTATATGATTAAATTTGTTCCTTACATGTACTCAGAGATTTATGGTCGATTCATGTGATACCAGTACCAGTTACATTTTTTTTCACATTTTATGGTTACAAGTACTGGTACACCTCGTAGGACAACCTCTACCTCTTTTCTATTTCTCTAAAAATCAAGATGTCAAGTTTCAAAAAACATCTTTTTCAGAGAAGACATGTTCATGAAGAATGCTGTCTCTCAACCTTTAAAGAAGAAGAACACCAAATCTCTCTTTCATAGGTCCTATGAATCTGATGCGATCTTTAACAGGCGAACCTATAGAATGGAGACAAGAAGCATGAAAAGAGTAACTGCAACAATCATCATGAAGCAAAACAATGATGTTCACACCCAAACTCCATGACTTGAATATGAAGCAAAAAGTTTTTTGTGGGATGGATGAAGTTCAAAACCCCAAAAAGCTTGAATCTCCAAAATTTGAAGTTGAAGGTTACTACAGTAGTGACTCTTCTTTGCCACCACCATAAGGAACTTTCCAATTAAAAATTAAAACTGAGTCCTTAAAACTATTGTCATACCAGTTATAATGATTGGAGCAAGTAACTAGGAAGAGGATATGACTAACATAAAATCCATGTTACAACAACTCACTAAAAGAGTGAAGAAAATGAAGCATGCATCAAGTGTGAGAAGATTGCGGAGTTGACTAAGAAGTTAGAAAAATAGTCAGCTGACTCCTCTAAGAAAGCCTCACAAAGTGAAAAGGAGGAACAAGGTCTTACTACAGTAAAGTTACCGATGAGGAGGAGCAACCAAAGAATGGTGGTAAGCACTTCGGCTAATCTTTACGATCGATGACTATTAAACAAATTCAAGACTTGATTACAAATTCAATCAAGGCACAAGTAGGAAGAGGCTCACTGGCAACTCACTTAGACACTAAACCTTACACTAAGAAGATTAATGCTATATGCATGCCTTACGGTTATCAAACTCCTAAAATTCTACCAGTTTTATGGACATGGCAATAAGAAATGACATATTGCACGCTTGATTGAGACATCTAAATGATGGTACTGATGGTGATAGATAATAAAATAATTCATATGGATCTTGAAAGCTATTGTGTTTGATTGGTATACAAATATAGGACCCTAATCCATCAATGGTTTGGAGCAAATAGAGTAAGAGTTCCTTGACAGGTTCTGCAGAACCCAATGCTCTATTAGTGTGATTGAGCTGACAAACACAAAATAGTAGAAGGATGAGCATGCTCTTGACTAAATCAATCGCTAACTTGTGCTTAGCTTTGAATGCGAAGATCGCCTGTCTTAAGCTTTTGCTATTGAGATATGCACTTAAGGCATGGAGTGGGACTTGTTGTATGTCTTATAAATGAGCAAAGCTCCCCAAGAGTTAAAAATCAAGCCTCATGAGATGGAGATGATGATAGGCAACTATCATGGCAAGTCACTCTCTTCTATCAAATCAAAGAAGGATAAAGGTGAACTAAAGAAAAATTTCAACTCCTCTAAAAACCTATTGAGGTTGACCGTCTCCATAACTAGACCATTTTAGATTTCATGGAAGCCTAAACCAAAAGAAAAGAAAGGCATATCTTTCAAGGATGCAATAAAGAAGTGCCCCACATTAAAAGAGCTTTAGGAAAACAAGTAGCTATTTCCTAATCCAGACCTAATCAGAAATGTTGGATGACTTACTCAAAAAAGGTGATATTGACCTTTTAGAACTAAAGTGCCTAGAACCATTTTAGATTTCAGGGAAGCCTAAACCAAGGTGTCATTGAGCTTTTAGACTTCAGGGAAGCCTAAAGCAAAAGAAAAGAAAGGCATATCTTTCAAGGATGCAATAAAGAAGTGCCCCATATTAAAAGAGCTTTAGGAAAAGAAGTAGCTATTTCCTAATTCAGACCTAATCAGAAATGTTGGATGACTTAGTCAAAAAAGGTGTCATTGAACTTTTAGAACCAAAGTGCCTAAAAGAAGTAGGAAAGACTACCAATCTAAAAAGTTATTGGTACCACAGTGTCGTTAGTCACCCTCTTAAAAAGTGCATTACACTCGAGGAATGCATTATGCAATTCGTTAAGGATTGAAGGATCATTTTAGATTTGGATGAGACATCATATGCTAATCACACATCTATCTTATATGAGCATCATACTCCTTCACATCAATAGAGAACCAACTAATTGTCTCCTCTAGGAAAACCTAACTTTAACCTTCGTTGAAAGAGGAGCCAATTATAATCCAATTTAGAAGTCTAGAGCTAGTACTTCTTTCACTACTAATCCTACTACAATTGACAGAAACCAATCCCACATCAAGTGTCTTTGATGAAGACGACAAAGGATGGATTCTATTTCCAGATGAAAGTCAAGAAAGCAAGGACAAGTTCAGCCAGCATTACTTTGTCAGGAGAAAAGTTATGGAAGAAAGAAGTCCACAGTCAGTGGGAAGCCTTAAGGTTAGGCTAAATCACTTGTCTTCATTGCCTTAGACAAATTCTTTCCAAAAGGATTCTTCAAAAAAGAGGTATTTAACATAGCTTCATGTTCTAAATTTGATGGTGATAATAACAAGATGAATGAAGAGCAGCATGCTAAAACCTTATCGTTATAGAAGCTTTAGCAACACACATGGGTTGGACACAAATTTCTTGCTTTCCAGAAAAGGTGCGTGAACAGGTTATCACAATTCGTCATGTAAATCAATATGTTGATTAGATAAAGGATGTATTACTTGTGCTTGGTTTTACTCAATTATTACTTGTAATACTATAGTGACATTCATTGATGATGAGATATCATTGGAGTCTAAGCCATATAATCACCCATTGTTTGTCACTAGATATATACGAAGGCAAAAGTTTTATTGAAGTGGACAATGACTCAACAGTCAACTTAATGATGAAGTCTACTATAAATGATGAAGTCTACTATCATCAAAGAATTATTCAAGGGTCAAACAATGATACAAGGTTTCAACGTAGAAGTCTAATATGCAACTAGTATGATCCGTTTAAAATTGACAAATGACGATTTGACACATCTTTAATCATTCGTGTCATCGATTCAAGGATTTCTTATATGTTAATGCTTAGGCATCCCTAGCTCCATGAACATGGATTGATAGCTTTAAACTTGCACCAATGTCTTAAGTACTTTAGGGATGGGGAGAAAAAGATAAACGATGATGCTAAACAATTTATTATGGTTGAGGCACACTTCACTAACGTAAAGTTCTTAGAGGACGATGCTACACCAATAGAAACTGTGCCCGCTGCTATATCTTCCACAAGAAAAGGGCTAGTAAAGAATGACAAAGACAATCATGCACCTCTAAAAGATGGTCGTCATGACGACATAAAGCCAGAACAACATCGGGAAGAAGAAAGTAAGCAAACAACTTCAATCCATTCTGTCAAACAAGCAACTGTCATAGCAAATCCCGTGGCGTCAATCTTTAGGTGCATTGAAAAGATGGTGAATCATGATTTTGCGCCTAACTCCTCAAAGCATAAGCAAGGCTATCTTCAAATTCTAGGAATTTAGGTGGCGCATCCTTGAAGGAAAGGGTGTACTTCTGGTTCATAAGGCAAGCTAAAGTAAAGTGCCTAAAGCCCTCTATTGAGTTTTGTTGCCTTTTTCAACACCTAACTCAAAGGAGAGAGAGACAAGCCCAAGGAGCACACCCAAGAGGAATTTAATTCGAATGCATGTGAGATAATGAAGAAATTGAGTTATAACTTTAGTACACTAGTTCCATTGGGGCATGTCATTGAAATTAAGTTCTACAGACTTAATGACATACAAAAGATGATATCAAAGCAAAGACATGACATAGCAATCCCTATATTGGCCATGGCTATGTACTACCTTCACCTGTTAGGATCTTAGGAGAGATGTAAGGAAAAGCAGTCACTTGCTTACTACATTTCAACAAAAGTGGCTACTAAAAGTGATCATGAAGATGTTGATATCAGCCCACAGTCTTCAGTTTTTGACATGTTATAGCTGCATGCAACACAACAACATCCTTTTGTGTTTAGTAGGTTAGGAAAAGGCAAGATTCCAAAGTCTTTTTTTCTTTTAGAGGTTAAATGAGGTTTAGCCTTAGGAAGAATCAGGACAAGTGAAGAGTCATCAAGCTCATCATTGCTACAAGAGAGGGGCTCGGTGTTTGGCACCCTTGGTGGGATAAATTAGTTCTACAAGTCCATTCTCTTTTATATGAAGCATGTTTTCAATTTTTGATGTATAGACAAGTGGCTTCCTAAAGGTGAAGAGGCATACTGTAGTCCTCACTAGCTGCAGCTATAGCTCAAAAGAAAGAAGCAAAAAAGATAAACCAACTTCCTCCAACCACGTCACAGGTCAGCAAGTTGATAGCTTAGATTCCAAAGTACAACTTGCTAAACTCGTTGAATATAGAATGCATTCCTTTATAATACTATTCATAAAAACAAGAAGAAAAGAGTGAGAATAATTCCTTTATAATACTCTTGGCCCACAAGAGTATAAACTGTGAATGGAAAAAAAAAAAAACTTGTACTACTCTTGACCTATGAGAAAAAAAAATTAACGATGAATATATAATCTTGTACTATTTCTGGCATACAAGGCTACAAATTTGTGAACGATAAAAAAGGAAAAGAAATTTTTTTTCTAATACTCTTGGCCTATAGAAGGATAAACTATGAACAACAAAATAAATGGTTAAAGTATATTTTGATGAACTATGCAATGACTTGATCTCATAGGAAAGTTACATATTTAATGAGTACACAGGTTGCTTGGTAAATTAACAATTGTGGTTAAAATAAGATAAAAAAAAAAACAAATGGTCAAATAAGCAACAATAAAATATGTCTCGTATGGTAGAGGATATAGAAGTTCATTGCAAGAGTTTAATATGTACTAAATAACAGAAAAACAAAATGAATTAAGCAACAAATAAGTAGGTGTCTATCTAAGCATCAATGTTGAGAGGAGATTGCATCTCTAATATGACCCACTAATGCCTCTCCAATTCCTCTACATTTTTAGGTGATAGAGTAGGCATAGGTTTACTGTGAACAAGAACCTTTTCTTGCTCAATATCCTTCTCAGTAGCTACCATGCTAATACGGAAGACAGAAAAAAAAGGCGCCTTGCAGGTACAAATTGTAATCAATAGCCTTGTTGACAAAAAGAATAATTGCAAAGGTTCCTCTTCAAATGAATCCCACAACACTACCTGGAGACCATCAAGTCTAACATACGCAACTCACCGGTCAAACTTAGTATATGTCTTCAAGAAGCCTTTTAAGACTCTCCAGCCAAGTACTAGACGTCCAAGACTTCGCAAAAGACTATCAACTCATCAAACTTCACACAGACTATTAAGTCACTCTTAAGACTTCCAAGTCATCAAGATTATGAACTTTTAAGAAACTAAGTAGCAAGTTAGTTGTAAGGACTTATAAGTAGTTAGTCATCATAGTCCGAAGTAATGAATTTCATGTTGTTAAGCCATAGACTTAGGCACTTATAAAGACTCTTAAGTTCTGTAAAAACTCACAAGTCATAACAATCACAGACTTTTAAGTGACACCTAAAGACTTAGAAGTCATCAAACTTATAGATTTTCAGGTCAATGTACATTATCAAGCCAACCAAAGTAGCAAACTATTACGTCACAATAGTAAGTCATGCCCAAAGATTTTCAAATGATCAATATTGTAGACAATCATGCCACCCCTTAGAGACTATCAAGTTGATAAAGTTACAAACTTTCAAGTCGTCAAATTTGCATACTATTAAGTCACTCCTAACATTTATCAAGTCATTAAAATAATAGGCTCTCAAGTCACTAATAAAGACTCTTAGGCCATCACAGTAAAAGATTCTAGGTCAGCTTATGCTCCCAAGTGATTTAAACAAGGACATGATTAAGTAATACCGAATTATAAGTTGCACCTGGCGACCATCATGCCATCAATGTTGTAGACTTATAAGTCACATACAAAGACTAAACTCATCCAAGCCTCGAAAGGTTTAGTGGTAAGCTGCGTTCCCAAGTGGCCGTTAAGACTTCATGCTATTTATAGCATGTGGGTTTCCATTTGAGGTCCTAAAAAGTCTTTCAGAAAACCATGTTTATAAGTGGTCTCTGAGTCTTCACACCACTTTTAGCGTGTGCATTTTCCATTCCAAGTCCCAAAGGGTCTAGTGGTCAACTGTATTCATAGTGGCCTTCAAGTCTCCACACACATCATAGTATGTGGTAAACCATGTCTTTTAAGTGGCATTCAAGTATTCAACCAGTTATAATGTATGGAATTTTCATTCTACACTATAAAAGATTAGTAGTCAACTTCATTTTCAAGTGGCCTTTATGTCTTCATACCACTTTTGCCATGTGGGTTTCCATTATAGGTGCCGATGGTCTAGTGTTCCATATTGTTCACAACAGTCTTTCTGTTTGCTAATCAAACCTACACAAGAGATGACATCAATATAAGTGCAATAAAAAAGTAGATTCTTATACATAGACAAGCATTAGCCATGCTAATACAAGCAGGCATAAAGGAAAAAACATCTAAGATATCTCTCACATAAGCATTAGGATGTCTCTCACATATTCAAAATCGCATACCATCAAGTCAGGCACTTACGCTCAAAGCTTTCAAGCTATCAAGCGGGAGACTTCCAAGTTGTTAATGCTATACATGTTGAAGTCATCTATAAAGACTTTCAAGTTAACAAAGCTGGAGAGTTAAGTCATGAATGCTACCAACTTAAAAGTCCCTCTTAACAACTATTAAATCATCAAAATTGTTAATTCTCATTCCTAAAAACTCTCATATTACTCCACACTTAGGTCATGAATGTGACTAACTTAAGAGTCACATTTCAAGGTATCAAGTCCTTGCAAACTCTTAACTCAACCACAAAAAAGTCTTTAAAATCATCAACTTTATAAAATTTTAAGTTAAGGATATTGACTCAACTAAGTTACACACCCTCATGCTTTCTTCAACACTTTAAGTCATCATGTTTGCAGCCAACCAAGTTACTCTTGACTCCTAAAAATCACCAAGTGATTAATTCAAAAGTTACACTGACTTCCAAGTCACCTCTTAAATCTCAAGCCATTAAGTTCTAATTTCCATGTTTTCTTTATAGAATTTCAAGTCATATAAGCATAAAACTTCTAAGTCAGTTCTTAACTTCCAAGTCATCAAGTTGCTAACTTGAACGTTATCCTTTGTAGACCTTCTAAGTCACCTAGAACACGATTGATTGTTCGTGTAAAGTGATTTCAAGCAACTAAGTTCATTAATCAAATGCTTTAGGTCACCAACAAAGCATACAGAAGGGAAAATGACGAAGGTAAAAGAGAAGAGATCTCACATGCCTTATTAAGGATGGCAGACTTGTAGCAATGTGCTCAGACAATTAGTTGCAAGGCCTTCTCTGCATTATGCTCAGAGTCTAAGGACTAAGTTAAGGCAATTCTATAAATAGTGGGTCTTCGACATGCACTCAAGTCTTCGCCCCACTATAGTGTATGGGTTTGCCCCTTAAGATCCTGAGAAGGATTTAGCGATTAATAGTGTTCGCAGTAGCTTTTAATTCTTCACACAACTTATATAGCATGTAGATTTCTATTCCAGGCCTTGGAAGGTTTAGTAGTAAGTCGCGTTCCCAAGTGGCCTTTAAGACTTCATGCGACTTATAGCTTGTGGGTTTCCATTCTAGGTCTTGAAAAGTCTTTCGAAAACCCGTGTTCGTAAGTGGTCTCTAAGTCTTCACACCACTTTTAGCATGTACGTTTTCCATTCCAAGCCCCAAAGGGTCTAGTGATCAACCGCATTCGTAGTGGCCGTAAGTGTCCATACATATATAGTATATGGTAAACCATGTCTTTCAAGTGACATTCAAGTCTGCAACAGTTATAGAGTGTGGAATTCTCATCCTACACCATAAAAGATTAGCAGTTAACCTCATCCGCAAGTGACCTTCATATCACTTTTAGCATGTGGGTTTCCATTATAGGTGCGAAGGTCTAGTGTTCCACATCATTCACAACAATCTTTGTGTTTACTGATCAAACCTACCACAGGAGATGACATCAATATAAATGCAATAAAAAATTGAAGTCTTATACATAGACAAGCATGAATCATGGTAATGCAAGCAGGCATAGAGGGAAAAACATCTAAGATATCTCTCACATACGCATAAGGATGTCATAGCATAAAATGAAAATCATGACTGCCTATGTGAAAAATGGGTGTGGCATGCAACTAATCAGATAAAAGAAGAATTAAAAAACTCCAGTTATGAGCCAATTAGTTGTTTGCAATGAAAATCAACATATAACACAACAACTATATTGCAATAGCAAACTAAAATGTAATCAACACATAAGGAGGACAGTTTAGTGCAATTTATTCTTTTAGAAGTTAGATGCATGAGAAAGCAATTGGCTATGTTTGCTTGTCACCAAAAGTCATGCTATGTTTTGGCTTAGAATTTGCTGCTTTAACATTCATTCCCAATAAATCTAGCATTCATGTGTGCCAAGAAAAGAAAGAGAGGATAGTAGATATCAATGCTTTTTATCGAGATGACAACTGACAACAATAGTATTGACATTATGGATAAAGATGAATGCTTTGGAACCAAACACGTATCATCAGGCTCAGAAGGACAAACAAGATTCTATATTAAAAAAAGGCCAAAAAAGTGAATAAATAAAAAAAGGAAAAAAAATGTTACTTTTGGTTAGTTTATCGAACCAAGAATCATGCTTTGCAGCCTTCCTTCAACGTTTGTCCCGGGAACAACCCATGAACTTCAAAAATAGAGCATAATGAAGTTAAAACAGAGTAAATGTGACCATTATAATGGACAAACTACTTTGTCTTGAGAGGCCCATGTGTTGATCAATCTCCTTGAACAATATCAACATAATTTCTTTTAAAAAAACAGAGGAGTGAAAGAGCTAAACACCTAAAGAATTGAAACCATCAAATTTGAGTTAAAGATGATGACAGATACGTCTAGGTCACTAGTTAGCGGTGATGGTAGCAAAAGGTCTCTTCCTATCTAGTTTTATAAGAATGGACAACAAATTTAAAAAAAAAAAAGAAAAAAAGGAAGAATAAGCATGTATGGCTTGCATGCTAAGCTACAAAAATGGATCAATTAAATAGATGGGCTAAGTCTTGGGGACTGCTATGAAATTTTTTGGTGTCAAATGGTTTCAATTTAAGGTCTAAGGTTGTTGTAATGGAGAACCAGTCTAGCTCCATGTCATCAAGAATGACCAAGATTCTTGAAAGTTTTCTCTTTAAGACAATATGTCACATCACATTCAACTCAGCGTTTGCAAAATATGGGGTGACATAGTGTAAGACATCCGCATAATTTTCACGTTAAGCATTAGGTTGGCAACCAAACAAGTTAGGTCAGCATAACTCACCTATAAGCCGTCAAGTTGACAACATAATAGTTTAGGTGGAAAAATGACAAGTCAAGTTGATGGTATGCCCAATCATGTCGACGATGTGAGAAGTTAGGTTGACAGTATAACAAGCGCAATAACTCAAGTTAATGGCGTTAATAAGTGAAAGTAAAACATGTCAAGACATTGGTCACGCTTAAACAATATAAGACACGTATGACTTAGTCTGAAAGGGGAAATCTGTTTGCACTTAAAAAAAAAATTAACATACTAAGTGATCAATTTGAATTAAATATTTGGCTTAGTCTATTTAATTGGCCCACATTTGACTTCCAAACAAAGGAGTAAGCTTAAATTGGACTCTTAAGCCAAGGCACAGGACTAAGGTGAACTCTCACATCAAGGCCCAGTCAAAACCCAAGTGACCCTCAAATCAATGTTGGAGTCTAAGCTAACTCATAAGTCAAGGCTTGATGATTCCTAGGCTAAAGGCTAGTTGATGGCCAATCCCTTAGTACTATTAAATGGTCAAATCAATAGCTCACTAGCGTACCAGCTCAAAAAAATCAAGATTCAAGTAACAAGTCAACATGGACTTCCAAGTTAGACTGATTCAAACTAATGCTTAATTGCAGGCCCAAAAAAAAATCAAATCCCAACTTGACCCATAGCGAGTAGGGAGGGGATTTGTCTATAAATAGGACCCCACCCCCATTCTAATAGGGAAACATTACTTCTAAATCGAGGCTTTCTCTCTTAAAGTGGAGGAAGCGAAAGAAAACCACTTGGTGGTGGAGAACAAGCATACAAACAGGTGCCCTTTACCTTGAAGATTAGAAATTCATTTTTAAAGATCGAATAAGAGGATTAATTTGTTCTTTTGCAACATATAGTTAGAGATTTGTACCCAATTCATTTGATTAACAATACAAATTATATTTTTTCATATTTTATGGCTATGACTGGTTG
>NCQV01091376.1:2498-13449 GCA_002740545.1 Lophocereus schottii | reverse complement strand
GCAGTCATCTAACTGCTGGGATTTAGCAATTGAAATTAAGAATGATTTTGTTGCATGATATTGGTGTCAGATGGTTCATTCAGTGAGATTACCATCCCCTTGAGATTTGTCTGAGATGATCTATTATGAGCACCTGGGGTAAGATTTTGTGAAGAGATAGGGCAAGCAATGGGCTTTATCAACGGAGAGTCTTAGGTCCATGTATGCATACTCTGAAAATATTACAAGATTACAAACTTGTCTACTCAATCTATATGGGGCGATGCACAGATAGATTGGACTTAAGAAATACAAATTTATTTACAGGTAAAAGTGTCTGCTGCTTGAAACTGAGTAGGGATGTAACAAACAACGAGGTCACTGTGTGATGCACATTCACGAATAAATTGGAAATCCAGTTTTATGTGCTTACTACGGCCATGAAGAGCAGGATTAACAGCAATGTAGGTGGCAGAGATGTTATCATATAACATGGTTAGGATGATGGAGAACAATCCCTTATTCAGGAAGAACATAGCGAATCCAAAGTGTCTCAGTAACCACATAGGCAACTACATGATACTCTGTGTCAGTAGAGGATTTGAACACAGGAGGCTGCTTCTTGGAGCTGTAGGGGATAAGATTCAGACCCAGGGAGATAGCATATACAGTGGTGGAACAGGAAGTATCAAGACATCCTGCCAGTCAACATCTGAGAAAGCCATAACAACAGATAGATTCTTTGCCTTCTCGCTAACCTAAAATAATCTAAATTCTTGTGGGAATTTTGATTATCCTGTCTTGTTTGATTGAAATTGACGAGTGATGTATCCTCTTTTTGATACTCAGTGTAACAAACTCTGAGGATATTCGGTGTATCTCTTGGTAAGCTTACCCTCTTGTTGGAGTTTCATGAGACAATCTATTCTGTACATTCCTTGTGGTCAAGGGGTGATTCCATAGTTTTGTGTTGCATTTAGAACAGATCTCACGGAATGTAATACGTCTTCCTTGTTTGATCGAAATCGTTGAGTGGTTGACTCTATTTTGATAATTTCCCATCTTTCCTATCATAGGATTTTTGCTGGGTACAACAAAACTCTGAGAGTGTTTGATGTACATCGCCCTGGTAGAGATTTTACACAGCGTTCAACGCTTCAAGGATCTAAAGAAGGCCAATCTGGTAAATTCTTTTCTGTACTTCTAATACTGCTGCAGTTATGGTATAATGTTGGTCGTTAAATGGATTGTTGTTGTTGAACTTTAGTTTAGGCTTAAAGGGAAGCTGTAGCTCGTTGATAACCGAGAGGTTTGTGTGGGTAATTTAAAAGGGAACGTAAGGTCTTTTTTTCTTTTCTTTTTTCTTTTGGTGCGGGTGAAGACAAGGTTGTCACCTAATGCCATTGAAGGCTGGAGACAAAAAGGACTGTATGAGTGATAAGAGGTGCACCTATGAAATCAGTAGCTCCCATATTGGTGAACTCCAAATCAAAAGTTCATTGCTTTACTATCAGTGATATGATGTGTAGTAATTTGGCATACTTCCACTTTTGCTGGAAACAGCTGTGTTGGAGCAGACTGAAGTTAACTTCCCAGTGTATGCAGATCAGTGAGGGACTTGTCTGAGAACTGGTTCCCCCCTTCTTGTCTATTTTAAAAAATGCCCGGGGGGGGGGGAAGAGGGAATCATTGCTAAGGATGTCCTCCATAAATCTCCAATTAAACTTATTTGCTTCCTCCTGAAAAGTATACTGGAACAAAGAGGTCAGGCATATTAACTCAGTCCAAAATATCGCTGTTGCTACTGCAACTTATGTGTGGATATATTGGCAACATCTGTTTGCTTTAGGCTGGAATTTTAGTTGTTGTAATTTTGTCTACAGTATATCTGAAGACAAAAAGGGTGATATACTTAGTAGTAGTGATGCCTTGTTAATTGACTGATTGGGTGTATGTGTAATCAGTGGATCCAGGAGTCCATAGAAATTTCCTGAAGATGGAACGACCCTTCATTAGCAATGTAATGACTTGGGCAATTTTAGTTTTTTTTTTTTTTTGGGGCATTCATTCTAATTAATGCAGATGCCAAGCTTGATTCAAAATCTTCTCTTAATGGAATATATTTTTCTTAGAATTGGGGGAAGGGTCTGAACTTATTCCAAGCTAGTATCATAAACATAAAAGAAACAAACAAAAGAAGACTGAGCATAAACTAACGAGGAGCAAATGCATCCAAACTGAGGCTTTACCAGACCTGGTGAACTACACAAGAAAGTTGATGCCGCAGCTGCCTAATGAACTCTTTGATTTTCTGGCAACTGAATAACACAAATGGAGGCCTGCCTCCCTCATTTTTTTTAAGCACTCCATAAGAAATACCCCTTGTAAGAAACTCGTCAGAAATGTAATGTATAAGCATGCATTCTAAATATTTGCCATAGTGTTAAATGTTGCCCTGTATTTTCAACAGGTTTTATCTTTTGGCTACACCTACATTCATTCAGATGCTTTCGTGTTTACCATCTGCAGGTATCGTATCTGCAATTGCATTTTCTCCAGTGGATTCTGGAATGTTTGCCACTGGTTCCTATGACCAGACTACTGCCATATATCGAGAAGATAATTTGGAACTTCTGTATGTATTGCACGGCCAAGAAGGGGGGATAACACATGTGAGCTTGCCGTGGAAATGATTTGGTTTTGATTAGAATTCTTTTATTGATGAAATAGATTGTTCACTTGACAATTTGTGTTTGTAATCTTTTCCAGATGCAGTTCTCAAAGGATGGCAACTATTTGTATACTGGTGCCCGAAAGGTGATATTTTTACTCTTAAATTAAACTTATGAGACAAAAATGGAACAACATTTATTGTCCTTTGTCATTGGTTTTGATAGCTTGTAATGTTGTTCTGTACATCTCCTTTTGTGCAAGGAGTCTCTGTAATAGAGAAGAATAATTACAAAAGGCATAAAGACTATTGTTTAGGAAATACAGAATAATATACATGGTCATCTTGGTGGGTCTGTTGTTTTTGATTGAGCTTATGTATTAAAGACAAAGCTTAAACGAAATTACGCATAAGAAATCTATGGAATTATCTTGAATTTGAAAAGTATATTTTTTAAAAAACAGATTTTTTTTCACAGGAATTTTGTGAGGTTATGTAAAGACAGTCATATTTTAGTGAGATTTATTTTTTTATTCTATTTAAGCATTATTCTTAGGTAATTTGCTGCTTCTCTTTCTTCTTTTAGAGTATTTAGGGGATTATAGTTACAGTGTAACATATTGTATTCGACATTGTGATTTGTTAACGAGAGTCTATCCGTTCTTGCCTCCGCTACTATTCTACTTTATCTTCCTCTTAATTTCTCTGTTTCTCCCCCTTATATTGTTTTCTTTTCTAGTCCTCTGTATATCTTTACTGATTTCTCTCTGCTGATTGACAGTGAGTATTATTTTCTGTTCCAGTTTCCCCTCTTGTCTCTTGTTATAACTGTACATTCTTGTTCTTCTTTCTTGCCTGTCTGATTCTCATTTCTTCTCTCCTATGCCCCATATTTCGTGTCCTCTTTTCCCTAATCCAATCATTTATCCCGCAAAATCATTTGCACTGCTATTTTCTTCGTTTCCCTGGAATATGTGGGGATTGTAGGGCAGTGTCAGGTACCCTTGTGGTCAAGTACATATGTGCTACCATCTAGGAAAGCACAACTCTCTTGCTGGCCATGAGTTTTGATTGTCTTGATTGTCTTCTTTTCCGTCCATTTCTTTCATTTTTATCTCTATCTTCTTTGTTAGATTCAAATCCATGTTCATTCTACTCTAGTGATGCCCAGCCTATCTGTAACAGAAATTTGTTCTGGAATACTGGTTACGAAGATATTACTTGTGGTCGTAACTTCGCCGCCATCTGAAGTAGTTGATGGCCAATTCAAACACATGAAGTTCTTCATGTGTAAACTTAGTTTTTAGGCTTTTCTGCAAAAAATACCAGTGCTTGATCTGCATTCTGTTTCTTTCCTGGCTTTCTATTTGCAACTAACATAATTGTACCATTTCTCTGTCATAAAATTTTCTAAACTGACAAATATTTCATGCCATGGTACTCTTTTTTCCTCCAACTTCTGCTTCATGATGTGAAAAGTAAAAACTGGTGAGCATATTTAGAGAAAGGATGAGTAGAGGGGATTGATTTTATTACACTATGATATTGTTCGATTTCGGTGTAAAATGTCCATCACAAATTGTAAAGTGGGTTTAACTGTGATCACCATTTCTACACTCCCACCTGTATTTAATGGTTACACATGGAGGTTCCACTCGGAAATTTTCTGGTTTAGAGCCATCTCAGTTGTTACTACTTAACGTCTCTGACTGAAGCCAATGATTTCATATTTTTGAAGGACCCTTACATAATGTGCTGGGATGTGCGCAATACCGTAGAAGTTGTGTACAAGTGAGTTCTATTCTTCTCCCTTCGCAATTGTTTATGCTGAATAGTCTGAAGAAGATGGTTGTTGCTTACGTTGGATTATGGTTGCTTATCTTTATCTGTAGTCACTGTAGTGTGTCAAGTGTACTACTTCACAAGCTGTAGAGCAACATGAGTTTTGGCAATAGTTCTTGACCTTGGCTGTGATCTAGAAATGAATATATTTTCTGTAATGTGTATTTTATCTGCAACGCACATTTTAGCTGATAGATCTTTGAAATTGCCAGCTGCCCATGAATGGTGGCATTCTCCTTCAACAATGCTGCCACTTCCCACAATGGACTGCTCTACTTTGTCATGGCCTCTAATAACAGTTTTGTTTTTGTGTGTCTGTTTGCGTGCGTGTGTCTGTCTGTTTGCGTGCGTGTGTGTGTTTCTTTTTGGTTCCTCCGGGGGGGAGGGGGAGGCACTTCTGGTTTTAGACTAGTAATAGGCATACTCAGGGGATAAACAGGCAGCCTTGTATATAAAAATACCCACAATCAATCAAATCAATCTATTTGTCAGATTTGTACTTGCAGAGTCTCTTAAGTAATTTTGTGTTGCCTATACTCTAGTCTGTTGTTGTCAGCGGTGAGGTTGTGTAGGTATTTTTCTCCGTAAGCGTTTGTAGAGGTGATACTGCAGAGAGCAGTTGTTAATTACCATTTTTATACGCCTACTCTTTTGTAGCTTGCCTTGAATATGTGGGCATGTTAACACCAAACTTATCTTCTTTCTTGTGTTTTCTTCATAATTCTTATTAACATAGTCAGCTGTACTCTACCTACAGTTTCTCATGGGAACCTTGCTTTTCATACCTTGTATAGGTTATATAGATCAACCGAACATACAAATCAGCGGATATCGTTCGACATTGAGCCATATGGTCGACATCTTGGAACAGGTGGAGAGGTGAGTTGCTTTTGCCTCAATTTCTGGAATAGCTGTCTTGATTTTAGATAGTTTTCTGAGTATATCTGAGTTGCAATGCATCCCCTTTGTCAGGATGGTCTCGTTCATATTTATGACCTGCAGACTGGGCAGTGGACATCTAGTTTTGCAGCTGCTTCAGGTATTCATTTATCGATCAGCATCTATATTGCAAGGAATGTGATGCTTTAGATTTTGGTGTTCGTTGCATAATTTACGTTAGTCCTTATTCTTTAAATTTCACTGCTCTGCTGTCAGCAGATACAGTAAATGGCTTTGCTTTCCATCCATTCCTCCCTATGGCTGTTTCTTCATCTGGGCGTCGACGGTTTGGGATTCCTGATGAGGCAGAAGAAGACCTGAGCTTGAGCGGTATCTCTAATAACTGTGCCATACTAATGCTTTATTGCTTATCTGCTGTTTTACCCTTATTTGTAAACTTAAGCTATGCTACTTTGGATCTTCATTTTACCCTACCGTACCTGTGCCAGATACTCGACACGCAGACAAGAATAGGACACTTGACAGTTGAAATTACGATGAAAATCTGCAAATTTACTTGAAAATAGTCCTGCCTGACACTTGGACACGTATCTTTGCCAGACCCAAGTCCAAGTAACAGGGCCATAAGAATTTTGAGAATTATCTGCATGGTGCATCTTGATTTTTTTTCACAAGTATGTTGTCTGGCCATTAGTGGCTAACCTGTTTGTATTTTCACTCCATACTCCGAAGAACAAGATTTCTCTTTTTCCTTCATTATACAGCTCCCATGCACTGCTATGGCCTATGTGTTTAAGTTAATACCTTCCAGATTATATTATAAGTGGACAGAAACGGGGCGCTATTGTTTATTGTTCTATATTGCTGTACATTTGATTCATCTCCTCTTATATTTTATTGTCCTTTTGGTGAAAAGATAGTGAGGATCTGAATAAAATTTATTTTCTGTGTTCAGAAAGGTTCATTTGAACGCAATACTGTTTAGAAATCCCAAACATGGGGTCCAAGTGGTAGAAGGAAACCTTTCTCTATGGTGGCCTTTCCCTGTTTCCCTTTGATGCTCTTGGGCTGTTTTCACCTTTATGGGTTGGTTTTTTAGTAGTAATGAAACTTTTGCCTTCTTATCCCCACAACTAAAAAAGGGGCTGGAAAAAGATGAAAAAAAGTAGAAGAAAGAAAGAATGGTCAAATACACTCGTTGCAGACTGAAAAATGGGAAAAAACAAAGGGGGGACACATAATATGAGCCCGAAGGGGGAGAAGCTTTGTTGTCTCTAGTTTACTCGGCAACCAGCATAGGCACCTACAATGAGCNNNNTTCATTCTTTTTGGCCAATCCCAGACTCACTTGGTGTTGATAAGGAGAACGGAGAGCCTAATTTTGTGGGCGGGGAGCTTAAGGGAACTCTTCCACGTGGTCTTTTTGAACCACTGATCTTTCACATGGAAGGTTTGTACTCTACCATTTGTCCAAGGGTGCTCCCGCTTGTAGATTCCATGAATAATTTTTTTATGTTGGCCATCCTTGTATTTTTTACTCCAAGCTGAGTATGTCCTGTAGTTTCCCAGGCTGTGGGCTCTTGGAAGGATAACAATTTTGTGACACTCAAACATGTAAATAAGAAAAAGTTCTAAAGAATTTGCTTCTCATAAACATAAGGGATTTGATAGCTGTGTTACTTGGGACTCGGCTATGCCTATGCAAACGTATCAGGTGTCCAATATAGAAGTCGTGTTGGACTTGGCTCTTTTTTTATGAAATTTTTTAGGTTCTCGGGCTGAAATGATGGCTCAAGCGTCCATACGCATGTCCGAGTATCAAGTGTCTAACGCGGTAATTGAGACTAAAGGAATAGTGCGAGTTATATACTTTGATAGTACTACCGGTGTAGGTACACCTTTTTTTCTTTTTTGAGGAAACTACACAGAAAGTTAAGGGTGCTGAGGTTGTCATGATATTGAGAATCGGGATTGGGTTCCTTGTGGAGGACTTGGTCTTTTCAAAGGGAGGTGTAAGATGGCCAACTTCTGGATCTCCCAAGACCTTCCGTAGGTTGGATTCACATTGGTTTGCGGTGCACTTAGGAAATTTCTATCGTGCTTGCAAGTGTGAACAAAACATACCGGAAAGGATTTACAATAGTTTATGGTGCAGTTCCTAGGATGCTGGCATTACCTAACCCCCATGGAACTTTAAAAAATAATAATTAAAATCATAGAATTATTCAGTCCTCATCTGAGAAAAAAATCAGGTTCACACTCCAGTCTCCAGGGACTGTACAGTGGATGTGCCAGAACTTAGCGTGTCCCGTCTATTTATATAAACTCAGAACAGTTCTCGTTTGGCGCTAAGGCTGAATATGTTTGTTTATAGTCATTGCATCTTTTTTGGAATTTCCTGCGTCGTGTCTCGATATGCATTTGAATTATAGCTCTGGTTTGGAAATTTCAGTGTCAGTGAGTATTTCAAAAATCTACAGGAAATTTCATAATAAAAAGTTCTGATTGGGCCGAACTAATGGAACCAATGCACATGAAACTTGTGATTTATAAATGTTAATTAAGCATAATTGGCTCACTCATTCCCTTGTGAAGTTGTGTGATTAGCTCTTCCAGTAGTAAAGCTGATGACGTTTCTTTGTGTTCCATTCATCTAGGTAATGAGAATTGCGCTTCTGTTTGGAGCTTCTCATTCATTTCGCCCACAGAAAGTGCTATGAATATCGATGGTGAAATTTCAGATTCAAAACTGGATGATGAGAATTCCTAGCCGAAGAAAGGATTCCTACATTGTTTCCTCTCCCCCCTTCCTTGTTTTGTAAGAGGCAACCACTGCATTGGCCCCATTGGTGGATTTTAAATAGACTAATCCGACTGTTATGTGATTCGAGATTGGCATGTTTGTTATCTAAATCAATTGTTACGCAATATATTGCATTTGCTTAGATGATTCAAAAGTTGGTGTGATTTGCTGTGATGTGTTTATTCATTAGGAGAGGTACAGGGGACTAACAGAAATTGTGACGGAAGCTTTGGTGAAAAGTTGATTCAGGGCTTGTTCTATTGAATTTATGTTTTGTTGAATTGAATTGAGTTGAATTTATTTTTGTTAAATAACTGAATTGACCTGGACTGGATTTCATTATTGTTGAATTCTGAAATTATTTTTGTTGAACTGGACCGAATTTCCTCTTTGCTTAATTGAACTAAAAAAACAAAAAAGTTGGAAGTGATGTATGGGGTTAGTTTGACTAGCCACTTAGAGTGGGTTCAGACTTTCATTAATGGAGTTAGAGGAAATACCGAATGACTATTTGAGGCTTGGGCATAATCAGATCCTATTCTTTCTCCTGAGCCTTTTGGGTGACCCAATGTGGCGATACAAGGTTAGAGAACTGCACCCTAAGACTAGGTTGTTCAGTTTTTATAATAGGTGTTGCTTGTGTGACTGGGAACCTATAAGAATAAACCTAGCAGTGTTAGTGAACCATCTAATAGATGTGGATCCGTATGATCAACCTCCTACCCTTGATACTGAGGATGAGACCGTACGACCCTTAGCAAGGGAAGATACCAAATAGGAAGAGTTTGTAGGAGGGAAAGAGCTTGTGGATGGGGACGAGGATTTGGGAGAGGAACCTATTGACGATGGAGACACTGGAGAGGAGCCCGTTGAGGATGGAGACACTGGACAGGAACCCTTAGATAAGGGTAATCCCGAGGAAGACCTTATAGAAGAGAAAGCTCAAGAAGAGGGCCCTAAGAAAAGACCCTTAGATGAGGATGATCTCGAGGAGGACCCCATGTAAGAGGAAGACCTAGAAGTAGACCCTGAGAAAGAGCCCTTAGAAGAGGAGGACCCCGATGAAGAGCATCTAGTAGAGGAAGACTCGGAAGAGGACTCAGTTGAAGAAGAACCTAAGCCTAAAGTTACCCACTGGAAGTAGGAAAGATGTGGTAGGATGTGTCGAGGTACATGCCCAATGGACGCCCCTGAGCGGTACATGATAGTAGTTGCTGGAAATTTTTTGCTTTCAAGGATTATGCTAGTTTATTTTATCTTTCCCGTTTGCTAGCGAGTATGAACTAAGAAGTTTTGTTAAGTAGTTATGTAATGATAGTATTGGTTTGTGGAACAGTTACCGTTTCAAACCTATGCATTGGAAACTTTATTGAGTTATATGGATACAACTGTTTGTTATGATTGGCTGATAATTGTGAACTTATCTTATATATGTATTGATATGTGAATGTTGTGATTGTTAATGAGATGTGTATGGGACATGTGAAGATGAGATTAGGCCATGTAAGCGTGGCAAGTGAAGGCGACTGCGAACAAAACTGCATATTTATTGTGTATAATATTACAGCATGAGATGCCATACTAAACTACAGTAGCACACATGTCACGAACTATTAGGAAAATAACTAAACTCGACTTGTTCCAAGCTCAACTAATAGATATCTTGTTTGATTCTAGTGCTACGCATTCCTTTTATTTATGTCAAGTTGGTTGGGACACTAGGCTAGTTCCAACCTATAGACCCCCTTTACTGTCTGTGATTCTCCCTGATAGGAAGACTGTGAAGTATGAGGAGCTATATGAGGACTATCCTATTCGGATATATGAAAACACGAGTTCTTAGCCGGCCTATATAAGTTTGAGTTGACTGACTTTGGTGTCATCTTGGGGATGGACTAGTTGGTGAAGTATCGGGCTCAAATATATTGTCTAAAACAAAGGATCACCCTAAGGGGCCCCAGTGGGGAAAAAGAAGTCCACAAAGGGAAGGTCTCAAAGAGTGGAGTGAAACCGATCATTGCAATGAAAGCCCACAAGCTATTAGGATAAGGATACGAGGGAATCCTATGTAATGTAGTGGAAACCAAGGCTGCTCAGCCATCCCTCCAGGATGTGTTCTTGAAGGAGATCCCCTATATCCTACCCCTTAGGGAAGTAGAACTTTACATTGATCTAATACTCGGAGCAACCCCCATCTCTAAAGTGCCTTATCAAATGGTATGGGTGGGACTTAAGGAGTTAGAGACTTAACTTCACGAGTTGGTAGAAAAAGGTTATATGCAGCCTAATACGTCCGTGTAGGGAGCCCCGGTATTGTTTGTGAAAAAGAAGGATGGAACCCTGAGATTGTCATGGATTATAGGGAATTAAACAAGACAACGTTCAAGAACCTTATCCTTTACCCAGGTTAGATGACCTCTTTGACCAATTTAGAGGTACAAGAGCCTTCTCTAAGATAAACCTTCCTTCGGGTTATCAGGAACTCCAGGTCAAGGCCGAGGACATACCCAAGACTGCTTTTTGCACAAGATATGGGCATTATGAGTTTGTAGTGATGCCTTTTGGCTTACAAATGCCCTATCGGCATTTATGGATCTCATGAATAGGGTCTTCAAGCCTTATCTAGATCAGTTTGTAGTAGTGTTCATGGATGACAAACTAATCTATCCAATGACCCCAAAAGAACATACTAACCATTTGAGGATCGTTCTATGCTAAGGAAGAAGGGGAGCCTTGGAGCAACGGTAAGGTTGTCT
>NCQV01091320.1:20053-31259 GCA_002740545.1 Lophocereus schottii | reverse complement strand
CAAATTCATTTTGAAAACATTTTAAGGGAAGGGGACAACAGAACATCTTTCAGGCTCACATCTTATTATCACAATCTTTCTTGGTTACCATTTTCAGGGATATACTTCTATAGTTAAAATTTAGAATGCATCAGATTCAGATTAATCTTGGGTGAGCGACCCCAATGGGTCTCTAACATAGTGCAGCCGCTTAACTCATGCATAACCTACCGCTACTAAGGCAGTTACCGCTTATCCTTTTCCTGCCTACCTCCTTCAAGGGTGGTTACCGATATCCTGGCACCACGTCTCAGTCGAGCAGGTGGCCGCTCACATGCATGCACTTGTTACCCGGAGCAGGCTATGGCCTTCAATCAACTCAAACAGATTCAACTCACCCAATTCAGCCCTTTTTAGTTAATGAATTCCTTACCCTTTACTGGGGCTCAACTTAACATGATAAGTTCATTCAGATTCAATCATTTTTCCCAACCATGACATCACAATGGAAATTTAGAAATTCCAACACAATGTGGTAACTCGCAACTTTCATAGCATAATATAACATGCAATTTCTATCTTGCAGTCACCTTTAATTGACATAACATTGTTCCTTCAATTTAAAGAAAAGAAAACAGGTAGTTCGTAGTCAAGGTCCAAAAAGTTCACGGTTTCAGTAACGCGAGGAAAGGGTTAGGGCATGATTGTTACCTGGATACCGTACAATTTACGGGCTCGATTACTTAAATAACATTTACTGCTCTACACCTGGGCCCACATACAGCCCATAGTCAGTCTAAATTCAGTAAAGGGTGTCCCTAGCCCTCCCACAACTTTTATAAAAATTTTCTAGATTTTAGATCATCCAAACCTTAACCCAAGTTAAGGTTCAGACTGGCCAGCTTCTGGGTTCTACTTCCAGTGACCATAACTTTTGCTTCTGATACCTAATTTTAGTGTTCTAAGTCAATCCAGAAACCTTAAGTCATCTTCTACCTTTCTTATGTTCGGGGTTCATCCTGGTTCTGTCCTGAACTAGGTCATATTTTCATTTCTTTCAGCAATATCAGTGACTATCTTTAATAGGATGGTCTTGGAAAATTTTATTAAAACTCAGATTACACTACTCCAAATGGCCCAATTCCAAAACAAGATGGTCCGGTACATCCAGAGGCTCCCACCCAATGAAGCTCATAATTTTTGGCAACCGATCCTAACTTAGGGATTTTTTTTCAAAGTTTAGAGTAGAGCAGCCCCAGATCCAACTTGACAGATTGTGTCCAGATTTTTAGCCCAGGTTCCCAACCCCATAATTTTCACGCCTGATCTTCAAAACTAACTTCTTCCCAACTTAGAAAGATAATTTTGTCTACTAAACTTTCATGTTCAGTGTTTTTATCAAATCTCACAGAAGCTAGGTCAAAAACTCCAAAAACCACCGATTACACCTGCAGACCCAGTTTTGACAGTGCTTAGTAATTAGGCCATAACTTCCTCGTTTTAGCTTTGGTTACTCCAATTCAAAAACTCATGTAATTAGCACATCCAAGCCTACCTACCATAAAATATTTATAATTTGTGGAAGCCTAGAATAATTATATCGAATTTTCAAAGCGAGGGTAAAAACCGTACCTAATCTGCCCAGTTCATCCTTCCACTTTAGGGTCAGCTTTAACATATGTTGGGTCTCCAAAATTCGAACTACTCCCTTAACAACCCCTAGACCGTCACAGAGATCTAGGCATGCCAAAAGACCCAGCTTTAACAAAAATTTAAAAAAAATACGCCATCAAATTGATGTTACGAATTGCCTTGGGCCGAAATCGGGTCTAGCTCAATGAGAGTTCCTCATTCGCTCAAGTTTAATGCTGAAAACGCTTAGAAAAACTGTAATGCCCCGACCCCTCTCGGACGCGGGTCTTACCAATAATGGCTGTAACAATCGTCGACTGGCCCCACAAATCATCACAAGTCTTTCCGGTGTGCTTTGTCCGCGCTCACACGCTGCTTGGGAAACTTCCCAGGAGGTCACCCATCCTAAGATTGCTCCCCAACAAGCATGCTTAACTGTAGAGTTCTTAAGAGTGGGCTTCCCGAAAAGAAAGGAGCACCTTTGATGATATAAGTAGTCACTTTGATCCTTTTAAGCTACACTCGGGGTGTTACAATCACCCTCACTTGAAGCGCACAACATCCTCGTTGTACCTCACTAACCGACCGATTTACGAGTCCTCTTGACTGACGGTCCATGCTAGTATCTTTGCCCCACTAGGTGACTACCCATTGACTCTTCATCCACTGGCGCAGCTCACAGTCGCGGGTCGGCTCTGATACCATCTGTAATGCCCTGACCCCTCTCGGTCGCGGGTCTTACCAATAACGGCTGCAACAATCATTGACTGACCCCACAAATCATCACAAGTCTTTTCGGCGTGCTTTGTCCTTGCTCACACGCTGTCTGGGAAACTTTCCAGGAGGTCACCCATCCCAAGATTGCTCCCCAGCAAGCACGCTTAACTATAGAGTTCTCAAAAGTGGGCTTCCCGAAAAGAAAAGTACACCTTTGATGATATAAGTAGTCACTTCGTCCTTTTAAACCATATTTGGGGTATTACAGCCGCCTTCTGATGTTTGTTGATCTTTGTTCCTGTTTCTGTAAGTTACAATACTTTTTGATGTGCCTTGATTTCCAACATTCTAGCATGTACGTCTCCGTTTACTCTGAGACCTATCATGACATTTTTGCTTTTTCTTAGCTTCTCCGCTCTTACTCCACCCTCTCTTATCAGTCACAAGAGCTTGGTTGATGTTGGAACTTGTCTTTTTTTATATGGGATTTTTCATTGAACTAACAATATTTGACTGTACTCAAGAACAACCAACCTCCTTCTACTTGAGTTTATTAATAGTAAACACTAAGGTTTCTCAACTGTCTGGCAAAGAACCCAAGATGAATAATATTTGCAACTCTTTAGCAAAAGCAAGCCGCAAAGTAAAGAACTGATTAACAATAGCTTGAAAGTCACTCAAGTGTTCGACAATATATCATCCCCGTTCAAGTTTCAGGTTAACAAGCCTCTTAATTAGAAAATCGTTATTTTCAGTGTCCTTTCTTTTGTAGAGACATCTAACTTGGTCCACAAGGCATGGGCATTGGTCTCATTGACTACATGGTGAAAAACACCAATATCCACATATTGTCTAATTGTACCAATAATCCTTCTATTCGATTTTTTCCACTCTTCAACCCAGTTTTTTTGGCTTTGGTACTTTTAAGTTCAATAGGATCATATAGTTCCATACAATAGGATCATATAGTTCCATACAAGAACGTAAGGTCATCATTGGCTTCTAAAGTGAGTAATTACTAGTAACTAATTTAATCATCGACGTACTAGTTGAACACTTTGGGTCTGTTCTATTTCGCAATAAGATACAACTCTAAGTTGTAAGAAAAAATAAGGAGCTGTAAGGAGTTGTAAGAAGATGTAAGGAGTTATAAGAAAATGTAAGGAGCTGTAACAAACTGTGAGGATAGATGTAAGGAATTGTTGAATTATTGAAGAGTTGATAGTATAATTTGTGACAATTATGATATATTAGTCATATTTATGACTAAAATTTGATACCATTAGTAAACAAAATATTTTTTAATATAATTGAAACAAAATATGTTTGTTTTACAATGAACATTTTGGATGAGAAATAATAATATTAAAATAATAAACTTATCGAAAATAAACCATTAACTAAGTTAATTACATAATAATATATATTAAACCCCATAAATTTTGTCAAGAAAATTTCGTACACCTAAGGTGATTCTTTATATTTACATTAGTTTGATCCCATAAGCAAAGTATAGCCAAAAAAATAATTATTTTTGATAAAATTGAATAAAACTCTTAAAATAAAATCCTATTTTAAGTAAACAATTTTAAATGTAAATGTATGGTCAATATTGTTACCAAGAAATTTTATAAATAAATACTTAAAACATTATTCAACAATGCTTAAAATACGAAAATTATATTGGCATATTAAACAACCAAAAATTAAAAATTATCATCCAACATTTTATTATTCTACATAACAAGCTATATGAATCTCAGCAAGGGAACCAAATTTGTAATGATCACCAAATATTCAATTGTATAATGATAGCAACAAAATTGTCATGGAGAAACTTTAGGGATGAAACAGCTATAACACTTTCATCGCATACAGTTTGATAGTTTTTATATATGCTTCAAACTTAAACATGAACAAAAACTTTGTATTATGATTTTAAAAGTTTGGTCGCATACAGTTTGATAGTTTTCATATATTGTTCATATCGAAACTCAAATATAATTTACGTCGTTATATTATGTTTTTATGTTTATGTAAACGTTTTGTTCATAATATATTCACAAATTTTGTATATTGGTATCATAATTAAAAAAATATACATATTTCTGTAATTAAAATAAATGAATGTTACAGAAAATCTATATGGGATGTAAGAAGATGTAAGAAGATATAAGAAGGTGTAAGAAGATATAAAGATTATGTTAAAGATGTAAGGAGCTGTAAAGAGATGTAAGAAGCTGCAGGAAGATGTAAACTTTTAGCTTAATCCTCCAAAACGCAAAATAGAACAGGCCCTTCATAGTTTTCATATCTAGTTATACCACCTTCGATTCTAATAACACTCATTGAGTCGAAGACTACCTGCAAGAGCAATTAGTTACCGCCCGGTAGTTAATGAACAATACTAGGGCAACAATATGTAGAGTTAAATTCAAGAAAAATTAGATAGTACACCAAATTTAATCAGAAAAACCTTCAAGTGTTGAGGAAAAAACCACTAGTAAACTCATAAAAAATATTCCACTATATGAATAGTAATAGTACAGTCAATAACCATCTTGAATTGTCTCCCCTAATTCGAGCCTATACCAATTCAAGAACAATATAGAAATTACCTTTAAATTTGAACACAATTTTATAGAAGTACCCATTAATTCTATACTGCCTAAATAACCACACAAATCATTGAATGGGACTCTTGATCACCTCCTCCATGAACCTCCAAATTCTAGTTTGTCTTTTCCTTTAATTTTAGGATCGAATCATGAATTTATTTACTCATAAGTATTCATAATGATATTTCAAAAAAAAGCATTTATAATCTTTACCTATACAAAAAATCAGAATATGCAAGGCCTAACAGTTTATTTCAATCGAGTTCTGAGATGAAGCACCGTTTTTAACTAAGGGAATTAAGGCTGTTGGCAGTTAGTGTGAGTGATTCTAGCCGTATTCACATATTGTATATTATTTTATTTTTTCACTGATCATCCCGTGTTTTGCACGGACATGTGTTGAAATTTTGTAGCATTATCATCTTTTTAGAGTATTTATAGTCTAATCCTAATATTATAAAACATTTTATTTTTTACATGTGGTTTGGCTTTACATGCATATAAAATAATTTTGTATTTCTTTGTTGTTGTTAATATGTTGTACATTTTTGCCTTTTTAGTGCATCTAGTTACATTATTATCATTATTATAACTAGAATAATTTACATTGATTTTTTGACTATTATTATTCTTATGAAGCTTTGTAACCACCAAAATAATTGCATAAAGTATTAATACTTTCATTCTTATTTTATTGCGTGTCAGTGCCATTTTTGACTAATGAAGCCCTATAAATAATGGAGTATATAAATCTTCAATTATTACTATTCACAAATTAAATTTTATTGTAAAATATTTTTTACATTTATGACTTGTTCGAGTAAAAGCGTACGTTAAAAGCTTATTACTATTATTATTTTAATTTAGAACTAACAATTAATAATCGAGTTAATTGAAATTAAGAAAAAAAAGTCAATAGTGATGCGACACTAATCAATCCTACATCAATATATTCAGTTATATATTTTATATATGATTGTAGCACTAGAAGTAAGCATTAATAACTCCTCTTTAAGTTGTTCTCCATGTCATAATTCCTCATTTTATTTTATTTTTTTGGTTGTATTACATGTTTTTTCTTTTCCTTTTTAATTTCTAAATTTTTAACCTTCCTTTTTTCCTCTACTTTTTCCTTTCCCTACAAATGTGAAACAAAATACAAATGTCGATACAAGTTAAATTTAAGTTCATGTAATAGCATGATACTAGTATCAAAAAATAATAATATTTTTGCAATAAAATTTAACTTAATAGCATTAACACTTTAGGGTTGTGACGGGTCGTTTTATTTTTATTACTACAAAAAAATGCTTATTTTATTAAAAAAAATGATGTATCAGATAATATATTTTAGTTGTAGAAGAGATAATGCAAGATTAATAACAAAAGAATTATAATATACATCATAACATTAAGAAAATAAAAATAACCAGCTTCGTGTTAGTTAAGATGATTTAATAGTCAATTTCCTTGCACAAGGCATATAGTTCAAGTACTATATATTAGATAAAAATCACAATAGAGGAATTGCATTATAAATTGACAATAATATGACTCTAGCTAAAGAAGGGTAGAAATAATAATAATAGTAGTAGTAGTAGTTTTAGTAGTAGTCATTTTAGTGATAATAATAATTTAAAAATAAAAGTAGAAATTGCTATCACTTGAAGATGGTACGTCTAATAAAAAATGATCTTAATGCCAACTAGGTCTTCACCTTAGTAATAAAATTTATAGCGAATGTATTAGGAGTCTTAGAATGCACAACTACGTAGTCCCAACCAAAAAATGAAAAATAGTTATGTAGTTCCAGCCCAAAAATAAAAACATGTAGTCGACCACCACATCCTTAATCGTGCACATTTAACATACGCACGTGGCCAATATTAAAAACATGTGCCCAAGTTTACCAACATTAATGGAACATTTAAAATATCATTTTTTTAACCGCAAATCTTTCTCTCCCTTTAAAGCTTCTTTTCCGTGTTTGTCTTTTTCAACGATATTTGATATCGAATTTTCAGCAATAATGACTTTTGCGACTTTGCACATGGTCACACATGTTGATTGACTAATTTACCTAATAAATTAAATGTAGCTTAATAATAAAATAGGAAAAATAGTTAAGGAATTTTAGATGTAAAAGTAACTTAAACATTATTCACAATGTCCAATAATAAAATTTAAAATGCTTAACAACCTACACTTAGATGCTTAACCGTTAAATATGGATGCTAAGCAATGAAATATAGAATATTCAAGAACCTAGGCTTAAAAACTAACTTCTTGAAATCTAGATGCTCAACACTTGTAACTTAAAATATTAGGTATTAGATTCAATGCTCAAGCTCTAACCCAAAATGCTAAATCTTTTAAACCTAAGCGCTTAGAACTGAAATTTTAAAGAAGTTATTAAACTCTATATCAATAAAAATCTTATATTACCTCCTATGTAAACTTGGAAAAAAAAAATACTAAGAGACTACACTTCTGGCTATCAAATAGGAGAGAAAATCAACATTTGAACCTAAAAAAGAGGGAACAAAATAAATCAAAAATCGGTATAAAAATATGTAGATGTAAATTTGAAAACAATGCTAGAATACCAAAATAGCGTGTCTTTTCACTGGAAAAAAAAAATGCTCAATTAACACAAACATAACTCTTTTTTTTTTAAAAAAATAGAATGCTCAACTTTATATTACTAACATGCATAAATTTACAAAATAGACTGCTCAATTCCATACAACACTTTACTCATTTCATAATGCTTGACTCTCCAAAGAGAATATTCAACAATCCAAAATCTAGCAAATTGTCACAAAATCAAAAGAAAAACAATGAAATCCGCTATTGAAATCAAAATGAAGAACAGTCAAAGGAAAAAAGCTCAAAATCGAGAAGAAAAATATGGACAATGAGAACAAAATTATGAGTAGAACATTTCTTGACAGTCCAAGAACTTCTTGTCCAAACAATCACCAAATTCTAGGCAAATCGAACCAACAGTAACATTTTTGAAATAACATGCAAAATAAACATAAGATGAGCAAAAAAAAAACCTAAAAATTGGAGAAACAAGAAGTAGGAAAGAAGAAAGAGAAAATGAGCTCATAATTGAAAAATCTAAAAGAAAAGTACTCTGAAAATTCACCAAAATATCACAAAATCAAGTCGAAAATGGTGATTTTCGCTCTTAGAACTAAAAAAAGCAGCAACTGACCCAAAATAACCCTAATTCAAAGCCAAAAGATGCAAATGATGAGTGAGAAGCATAGCAAAGGAAGTTGAACAGAAAAAGAGAGAAACAAACATTCTCCAAAAAAAAGGCAATGTCAAGTGAAAGAGCATAAGCATAAAGGCAAATTTGACACAAAAAAAGTACGCCATGGCATCTCTAGGTCCATTGGCTCGATACTATTAGACCTTCTACAATGCATAGAATGCATTCCATCTAGCATACCCCACATTCCATTTGTTGCTATGTTGCCCATGTTCTATATTGCTTGACACACATGCAGGCTTGTGAAAGAGTTTAAGAATGCATTCCATAGAGTCCACATTTTTCTTTTTTTAAAAAATTTGGTTTCCTCGCTTTTGCCCCCACAAAAGTTCTGCGTTGTAAAGCAGATCCATGATAGATGTGTTATTTGGTGATCCAAATATGTGATCCTTGCAGTGTAGAGGTGAGAGATTGAGATCCTAGAAATTAGATAGTGGAATGATATGCAGGGGTAGACCCCCACTTGATCCAAAAATTAGAATTTGCTTACAAATGCTTTTATTAGTCCTATATAACATGTAACCATGCCAACTAAGGCCTGTTCGTCTCGTAGATAATTTTAGACTCCCAATCTTATTTTATTCTTTCCCAATCATTCCTACTCCATTCCATTCCGTCCCACTTCTTAAAGATAAATATCATTTCTTCCCACTCCTTTTATTTCTTCTTACTGCTTCCCACTCCATCCCATTCCTTCCCCTTGATATCAATAATTTCATCTTTGTCCTACACTATTCCATTCCTTTCACTTTATTCTATTCCCTTCGATTCCTTTCCATCATTTCTATAAGAAAAATACCATTACTCTCACTCAGTTCCATTCATTGTCACTCTGTTCCATTCCTTCTCATTCCATACTCGATCTATTCCTATGAAAAGAACAAGCCCCTATTGGGCCCTAACAAAGAGCAACCCAATGAGCTCTGTAGAGATGTGATGAGGGGGAAATGGCCTAAACCCACAGTATTAAAGCCTACAAGTGTAATTGGTAGCCAAGCACATCCTCACGCAAGGAGAATTGATTGATTCCGCAATAGCCAATTTGAAAAGTATTAGGTACAGTAAAGAATAAACTAAAAAAAGCAAAAAATGCCCGTCAAAACACAATGACTCTATTCATTCTTTCTACAACTCCATTGTGTTGAGATGTAGCAAGTTCTGTCTTCTCATAGCAAATACTATGCTTCCTGCAGTACTCTTTAACTTCATTAGAGATGTACTCCCCGCCATTGTTTATCTGAGGAGCCTTTAATAGGATGCATGTCTCCCTCTCCATTGTGGCATAAAAATGCTGAAACTTCTGAAATACTCGTGTTGCTTTCAATATATACACCCAAGCCTTATGTGAAGCATCATTAATAAGAGTGGGGGAAAAACAATATCCATCACCATATAAAGACTCCACCTCAATGGGACCTTGTACATAAGAATGTATAAATTCTAACTTGTTTTCTTTCCATTTTAGGTGCTTGTAAAAAGAAACTCTATGATACTTACCAAACAAATAATAATAAATAGGGGTCAAGAGTTTTAACTCCACATAAAAGGAACTAGGAACTCTTTAGCTAGAATTTGTAACATTTTCTCACTGATGTGAGCCAGCCTATGATGCTAGAGATTTCTTGAAGCATCATCCTCGGCTGCATTAATTTGCCTATCACACACCTTCACTTGTGCCTTGTATAGAGTACAACAATACTCGCCTCTTGGAACAAGCAATGATCAATTGGTGATCTTCCAGTTACCATCACCAAGTTGATGCTTGTGACCATCCTTATGCCCAACAGTCACTGAGATCATACTCAGGCACAAGTCTGAAATATGTCTCATATTCTTTAGAATAAGTGTGCAATCGACATTGGTCTAAATGCATATAGAACCTATCCCAATATGAAAATAGTTGAATTAACAACCCACCTAATATCAAAATCAATAATATGGTTGTAATATTCAGTTGCACAAACTAATGTAGCAACATCACTGTTAGAACATTCGTCTGAAACAATTGCTATAGTATTTTGACGTCAGCCTTCTTATGATGCTTGTTGTCCTTTATTCTTGCTTGTGTAAGTTGTAGTGCTTCTTGATGTGCCCTGATTTAACACACTTTAGCATGTAGGTTTCCCCTTACTCTAGGACCTATCATGACATTTTCGCTTTCCCTTAGGTCCTCTTCTCTTACTCCAGGCTCTCTCACCAATCACCAGAGCTTGGTCGATGTTGGCATCCGTCTTTTTTATGGGCTTTTCCGTTGAACTAATAATCTTTGAATGTACTAAAAAACGACTAAACCTCTTCTAGTTGAGTTTACTAACAGTATCCATGAATGTTTCTCAACTGTTTGTAAAAAACCCAAGAGAAATAACACCTACAACTCTTTAGCAAAAGCAACCTCCAAAGTAAAGAACTGATTAACAACAGCCTGAAAGTCACTCAAATATTCAACAATAGATCACCCCCCTTCAAGTTTCAGGTTAGCAAGCCTCTTAGGGGCTGTTTGGTGGGCAAAAAAGGGTTAAGGATTTGAATCCTTAGGTTTTAAGTTCCACTCCCTAATGTTTAGTGAAAAAATTAGGGAATGGAACTTGATACCTAGGGGTATCAAGTCCCTCTCCAAACCCATGGAACTTGAACCCCCCATGATGTAGGGGGATCAAGTCCCAACCCCCCAACGGTTCAACCAAAGAGAGAGAAGGGGGTGGTTCTGCTGCTTTGGCATGGAGGAAGCGTGCCGTCAACCACTACTTCCAGAGATAGGCCACCGTCCACCACTACCACCGACCGCCACTGTCGGAGATAGGTTGCCATTGACAAGGGTGGTGTTGCTTTCTATTGTTTTTTCGTTGGTTGTTGGTGCCCCACCCTAGTTCTTCCAAATCCCTTTTTTGTTCACCTTCATAATCTCTTCTTCTACTTCTTCGTTTTCTAGATCTATTCATCATCAATGTCTTTTTTTTTAATGATTTGATGAAACTGG